>PVIW01001068.1:0-197569 GCA_004026585.1 Noctilio leporinus | reverse complement strand
ATAAGCCAGTCAGTGAAGGACAAATACCATATGATCTCACCCATTACGGGACAATAATGACCAAAACTAACAACAAGCAAAACAGAACCAAATATATGAATACGGAGCTTTCTTTTTGACAACTGTCAAACAGGAGAGCCTTTTGGAAAAGTAAGCATTGTTAAAACCAAGTGCTATGGAAGGTAAAGGAGGGGACGGGAGGTTGGTGGAGATCTGTTGTGAGGACTTGAACAAAAGGGAATCTTGTTTGTTGAGGCAACGTTTACTGCATGACAGAAAAAATAAAGGGCAAATGGACGCTCATCACATTTTCTTACAGTTCTCTGTGGGCCACACGCCAGTGGCAGGAGCGTGTGGCTGGCGGGTCTGAGAGACTGAGCCCTGACTGAATTCCAGACCAGTGCCAGCACAGGAGGGCTGTGAAAGGGGTGCTGCGCTTGGCATCTGGACCGTTTCTGAAAAGAAATGGTTCCCTTCGAATCGCTTCCACTTGGTGGTCTTTTCATGGTGGTCAAGAACACATATTAACTGAATTAACCAATAGTGTAGTACTCTGTTTAACAAGCAAGACAGTACTGTAGTTAGATGGTGAAGGGAAATTATACATATGTTAGTAGAATTTCATCCAGGGAAGGCTGGAAGAGACCAGAAGTACCTGGAGAGGGATTCATCTGTCCCACAAAGACATTGAGGACAGAGGGCACTTCCCCTCCCCCACCACAGGAGGTGGAGACGGAAGCCTCCGCAAATCCACAGCGAATTCTGTTGATGGAATAACCTGGATTTGTCCCCTGTGTAGTTTCTACTTCTCAAGGTAGGCTGCATAAATTTTCTCCTCCGTGGGAAGAGTGGAGTTCTTTTTCCCTTCCTTTCTACTAAAGCTTTACAATTAGCTACCAAACCAATGCTTTTGAACATCTTTCGTGTTACTTTTTTAAAAAATTATTGATTTTAGAGAGTGACAGGAAGGAGGGGAGAAAGAAACAAAGATCTGTTGTTCCACTTATTTATTCATTTATTGGTTGCTTTGTGTACGTTCCCTGACCAGGGATCGAACCTGCAACCTTGGCATGTATCAGGATGACGCTCCAACCAACTGAGCTACCCAACCAGGGCCCTTTCACTTTCTTCCTTCCAATTTCATCTTCATTAAGTTCTGTCTGATCACTCTGATTGAGTCAAAACTCCAGGTACATATAAACATATACTCAGCTGAATGACTCTTGGTAGTTCACGTAGTTGTTCTTTCTGAATTTCAAAAACAGATTCATTTAGTCAAGAAACTGGTACGGTAGAACCATGGACATGGACAACAAGTAGGATTGACTTTGTGGGGGAGTGGGTGGGTGGGGAAGGGGACAGAGGGGAGTAAAAAAGGGGATGGATGTAATATAACAACGTTAAAAAAAAAAAAAAAAGATTCTAAGCAGTGCCAACAGAGATTCCTTCACACAATCAGTCAGTACAGAATCTATTCCTGGATTCCTCCTGACGCATCAGAACAAAAACTCATGGGCAGGGCCATATCCATGGCAGCATTAATCACAATAGGCAGAGGGTGGATGCGACAGATGAGTGGGTAAACAAAATGTGGCACATACCTAAAATGGACTATTGGTTACCCTTAAAAAGGAAGGAAATTCTGACATGTTCTACAACATGGATGAGCCTTGAACACATGCTAAGTGAAGTAAGCCAGTCACAAAAGGACAAGTACTGTACGATTCCTCTAACACAAAGCTCTTCGAGGAGTCAAATTCAGAAACAGAAAGCAGAAAGGTGGTTGCCAGGGGCGTGGGGGAGGGGAAAAGGGAGTTACGGTTTAATGGGCACAGAATTGCAGTTTTGCAAGTTGAAAAAAGCCTGAACGTGGATGGTGAGGATGGCTGCACAAAAATGCAAATATCCTAATGCCATGCACTTTAAAATGTTAAAACAATTAATTTTACATTGTATTTTACCACACACATACAAAAAAAAAAAAAAAAACCCTGCCAGTTTCCACGTGCAGTTTTGGCAATCTGCCCCTAATCTGGGTCTGTGGTTGGGAGCCAGCATTGCGCACCAGGGCTGCATCACTACCAGCTCTGACAATCACACAGGAGAAAGAAACGCCAACGGGGCTGGGCCACTGCTCCCCACAGGGAGGCCTTTCCCAGGGGGCCCAGTGTCTGCATCAGAGATGCCCTCTTCACTTCCCCTCCTGGGAATCAGGAGAAGAGGCTTCCTGTCCCGAAATGGGGTGGGTAATAAGCCCCCCAGGTTCCCTGAATTAAGGAAGGGGGAAGAGCTAAAGTCAGGAGCCCAAGACCCCGAGATCCTTGGGGATGCCCCTCCACCTTGTAGTTTTTGGTGGAGGAAGATGGGGCTGGGACCTTGGAGGCACCAGCTGCCTCCCGTAGGTACTTCCAGCTTCCCACCTATGCTCTCATAACTGTCATTTCCAGGACACAAAGCCTTCTTTAAGAACTGCTCTACAAGGTCCTCATAGACTTGGTGCTTGCCTCCAAGAGGTCCTAATTTATGGTCATTGTGGCCACACCAGCTGAAACATATGGACAGCAGGCTAGGATACTCAATCACTGTTTAAATAAGCCAAGACACATTTGCAGCACATGTGGTAGAGGTTGAGGGCACACACATTTTGGGGAGAACGGGCAACTGGACCAGAGAGTGAATAGGCTAAGTAAAGAAGAGCTACAAACACACTCTCGAGGATAAAGATGGGACCAGGTTTGTGAGAAGGCCTCACTCAGGAACCAGCAGAAACTGTCTGACTCTCCGGCACTCCAAAAGGTGGACCCAGGGTATCTTGCTGGAGGAGGCAAGAAAGAGGGGGGACAGAAAGAAATTCGGTACCTAGTGTTGGCGGCGTAACAGCACTAGTTGTTACTGGCAATTGGACTTTGTTCCAACAACCTCGGTACTTGAGTTATGGCTAAGAAAAAATTCAGAGTAAAGAATCAAACTATTAGGGAATGCTTATTTAGAAAGTCACAGAGGTAGGAAAAGTGAGCCAGCTGGGTGTGGGCTTTGGAAACAAATTACAGAGGCAAAAGAAGGGCCCTTAGGGTACCAGGTAGGGAAAGGCTAGTGTGCTCCCAAAAGAGCCCGAGCAGCACTGGGTCCCCTGGCTTGAGGGTATTTATCTGGAGGTTCCAGGCAAGGATCCCAGGAGAATATCCATCCGCTTTCCAGGTGTGTCCTTTCAGGGTCGTGATCTCTATTGATTGGTCAGCACCAGGACGGGGGCCAGTCATGGCAGTGCTTGTCTGGTTTTGCTGCTTCTCTGGGCCTGGAGCTGAAATACAACTGAGATCTAGACGTATTTGATGTGGGTCAGAGACTCACAGTCCTGGGGACTTAATGCCTAAGAGCTATCCTCCAGTCCCCTGGAGGGTTTAACCTGCAGGACTAGCAAAGTGTCAGAGAAGGAAAGGTCAGGGGAGGGTCTGGACCGCCAAGACCATCAGGACCAGCAAATACGCAAGGGGAAGAAAGGTTATCCTCGGGGCGAGGTCCTTGTTTTCCCATTGCTAGGCATCTGGAGCTCTCAGCCTTGGTGACCTTCTGCACCTGGCTTATTGTCCTTGCTCTACTCAGGTCTATCTGTCAACCACACTATCAGTCTTTAAGAGAACAGAAAATAATAATGAACACTTTCATAGTGCTTACCATGAGCCATTCTTCTAACATTTTATTGGTATTAGCTTACTTAAGCCTCAGGACCACGGGCACTGTCTTACCCACTGACGGAGAAAGCAAGACATAAAAAGGTTAAGGAACATGTCCTAGGTTTCAAACCTAGAAAGTGTGGGAGCCAGGCAGTTGTCCTTGCTCTTAATCATAATGCTATCCTGCTTCCCTGAAAGAACAGCTGTTTACCTACCACTAGACAAGTAGAGGGGCTGAAGACATGCATGTTCAGCCCTATGTAGCATGGTAACTCTGCCCTCCTTGTTTTTAAGGGGAAGGGTGCAGCTTCACCTAGACACATCCTCCAAGTTAAGCTGCCATGGATACAGAATGTCAGCCCTTATTAGCTGTGTGGCGCTGGGCATGTTAATTGACCTCTCTGAGTTTTGTTAGTCGCCGCATCTGTAATATATGCTGTCCACTGTATCCATGAGGATTAAATAGGGTTCCTGGCATGCAGTCAATAGACAGAAGCTACTATTGACCCAGCTGGAAGCTCTCAGAACAAGCATCAGACACACAGTCACCACTTAATAAGTTAATCAAAATTCTGTAATAAAGTAATAATGGCTGTAAGTCTAAACTGGCCTGCAACAGTAGATGCATAGCCACAGTACTACAAATCGTGAACGGTTTCTTTGCCATACTGTTTGGGGAGGGATTTCATTAATTTTTCTAAGTGTTCCCCTGGGATAGTTAAAAACCAAGACACAAGAAAACAGAAAAAAGACAAAAGCCAACAGACAGCACATCCATGTGTTAGCAGAATACATGGTTAAAAACATGGTTTAAAAGTTAATTTTTAAAATGACATTCTACATGTCTTTGAGTCTAGAAAGCCAAGAATTCCAAAATTAGTAAATCACATATAGAAAATGGAGCAGTCTCCAATGACCGAAGAAAGAACATAAATTACACATTACTCTCAAACTTCAGAGAGAACCCACCTGAGGAGGTTAACCTTCTAAAAGGGGTAAGCTCTGTACTCTTGCCTCCCCCAAAAGGGAGCATGGTGACCAGCCCCTGACCGGCCCATCCTGTGGGGGGACAGCTACCTCTCGGTGACCATTTAGCAAACCTCATCCATATCCAGCATGTTCTGCACTCACATTCAAGAATGTAAAAATATTTGGCAACACCATCAACACGTGCACAGACAGATTGTCCAAGGCTGCTGCAAACCAGGATCTAAGGTAAAAGAAGTTGGACAAGCCATGTGCGGATGGCTCGCCCCTGTCAGGAGACAGGGATTCTCCTTCCTGGAGACGGGCTGTATTTTTACAACAGGCTTTTCTATTTTCCTTCCAGAATGCTTCAACTACAACAGCACAAACCAAACATCTGAAATAATGAGTCACCGACTGGCTCGAATCCGAAGACCAGGTCAAATCCAGTTTAAGCCACGTCAGTGCTTAATGGCAACAGTGAGTACAGTGAGCGGGCTGATCACGGCCACCCGCGATCTGCACACCCTTTCTATAGGGTGGATGACATCTCGGGAGAGGCATGGTGAGCGGTCTTGGCTGTTCAAGAGGACATAAGGTCAACCTCTGGCACTCCTTGTCTCTGAACGGCCCCTCTTTAGCGGTGATTCCAGACAAAAAGGAAGCCAGAAAAGGAACTCAAACTGATAGCATTTTTCCCTCTATGAATATTTCTGGCAAAAGATAGTCTAAGAGAAAGGGAGGTTTACAAGAACAAAAATGGTATGAAGTAATATCACTCTTATTTGTGGATTTAAGTTATATTTGTTCTTGATTATATTGGATGATAAAATTGAAATATTCTTTCATCAGATTGGGGGGTGGGGTGTCACTCTGAATTCTCCAGCTATTCTGGACTAAAACAAAGCAGTGGGTTATAAGACTATAACAAATTATTGCCAACCTCATATGACATGTGAATTATACATTTCTTTTCCGCTTATATTTTAATGTCTGCAATTAAAGATAGACAGATATTATTTGAAATTGAATTGAGAAGATACACAGCTCCAAGGTTACTACTCAAGAAAGATGGACTGAGAATGGGTTCTTGTTCCAAGAGGTTGGACATCCAGACACACAAGCTGTGTAAGGTAACCTAGCTCAGCATCATCTCATGGGAGATAAGCAGCCTGAAGGAAGACCTACAGAGATGGTTTACTTCTGCTGAATTAATAGGTGAATGAATGGCTGACGAAGTAGCCCTAGGATGGACAAGTTGCAAGAGCAATTTTCATAAGTCACCACGCTTTTCTTTCTTGCAAATCAGGTCTACCTCTTCTAAAACATAGCAGAAAAGTGAGAAAGAGAAAAGTTCCTGATCTTTCCTGGGGTGATGCTTGTGATTATCTCATCGCTCACTTCTGGGTGAAAGTGACAGCACCTGTGTACAACTGTGTCCTAAAGCCCTGTCCCAACCGTCCAGTCTGGTCTGCCAGAGCCCAGCCATTCACAAACCAGCTAGAAATCCAGGAGAAAGAGGCTCTGAGCAGGCAAATGTTGTCCAAGATCAGCAAGCCACATTCTGACACAGGTAGAACATCCTCCCAGAAAAGGCAAATTCCTCCGTTTATAATAATGTTCAGTCTCTTCTGACTTCAACTTTTTGCCTTCTTCCCATTAAAACACAAAAGTACGTGACTCTAAGTTGCCCATGTTCCACAATCTATCAATTCATATAAAACCAAAATTCGAACGGTTAAAAGGAAATTCAATTTGGAAGTATAACTAAATAAATCACCCAGTAATGTTTAACATAACAAACATGATCATGGTGAACGCAAAGCGAAAAAGCCAAGCCAAACCCCCGCCCTTATTCCACAACAGAATCACCCATGGGGCCTGGGAAACTCACAGGAGATCCAGTTCCACCCCCCCAGAAGTCAGGTGGGCCTGGGGCGGGGTGCAAACAGCCCTGGGCAAGGAGCCAGGAGACAACTTTCTCAGCTTGCCTTTTCCCTCCCTGGGTGACTTCGGGTACATCCCCTCTCTTCCATGTCCTCAATTTCAAAATGGAAGCACTTCTCAAAAACAAGCTGTCTCTCCTAACCTAACACGTAATGTTTTTCAATTTTCTTCCAATCCTAGAATTTTTCCCACTTAGGGAACTTGCATCTCAGCATGAGACAGGAGCAAGAAAAGGTGGGGAAAAAGTGTACCAAGTGCATCTCAGGGGATGCAAGCAAACAGATTCAATAGGATAAAAGGATTTGTATGGCGGAGTAGGGAATTGGCAGGATGAGAAGACTATGGATGTCAGACAAATATGATTTGAAATTGTCCCTTTTACGGGACAGATCAAAAGAGAAGTTGGGCCCTTATCTGTGTGGCTCAGGGGGTTGGGCATCCTCCCACAAACTGAAAGGTCACTGGTTCAATTCCCAGTCAGGCCACATGCCTGTGTTGCAGGGCCAGGCCCCCACCTGTGGGTGTTTGAGAAGCAACTGATTGATGTTTCTCTCCCTTTCTCCCTCCCTTACCATCTCTAAAAATAAACACATATTAAAAAGAAAAGCTGGTTTGCCCTGGCTGGTAGCACAGTGGATAAGGCACCGGCCTGTGAACCCAAAGGTTGCAGGTTCGATTCCCCAGCCAGGGCACATAACCAGGTTGCAAACCAGGTCTCCAGTCAGGTCTATGGCTGGAGGCAGGTGAAACGCAACCATACATTGATGTCTCTCTCCCACTCTGCCTCTCTCCCTTCCCCTCTTTCTAAAAATAATGAAATAAAATCTTAAAAAAAAAAAAAAAAAAAAAAAGAAAGAAAAGCTGGGAAGGAAAGAAAAGTGAAGAGACAGTAAGTTCAATACGGTCAGTGAACATCTGTCAATACATGCGATGCTATATTATGGATATAAGAAGAGGTTTCGGTGAAGAGCCACATGGTCCCTCAATTCAAAGGACTTGTGGTGGAATTCAGTGGTTCTCAAACTTCATACACATTGTCACAGGCAAGCTTGTTAAAAAATACAGATGCATGGGTTCCACCCACTCTTCCCAAGCATAATTAATCATGCTTTTGTTCCTCAAGATAATTTGGCAACAAAACAATGGAAGACAAGTTTAGGGTAATGCAGTTGAATAAATACACAGGCTCTTTAAGGCAACTCTGACTTAGTGATAAAGAGCAAATACAGGTTAACACATTGTTGACCAGACAGTTTTATACAAAAGCTAATCCAAGTGCAAACCCAAATTAACTCATGTAGCAAACTACATCCACCTGTTCGTCAAGACCAGAGTTCCCAAGACTTCATGCCAAGGAGACCAGGAGGGCCACAGTGAACTCACAGGAGAGTGAAGGGTGTTTACATTTTTTCAGAGAAAAAAAGAGAGGCTGGCTGGACACTGTACAAACAACTAGTTCAAGTTAATTCATAGATTGCCTCATATTCCTTTGATGACAACACCTCTGTGAAAGTGTTTTTTTTTTTTTTTTGTACAATTGTTATGATAAAAAACCAAGTATATTTGAAAAAGGATGTGAAGCAGGAAATGAGGGTGGAAGTGCCCAACCTAATTCCAAGATTTGAGTGCTGATCAGGCGGACACACCTCACTAGTAAGTAATAGTGGTTATTTAAGGATGAAGTAAAATTTTAAAGTAAAAAATGTGGGTTTTTTTTTTTTCAATTTATATGTATATTTTTCAATGGCAGCTGTTGTTAGGCCAAATGCTTCCTAGCTTGTTTGTACTTCACTTCTTTTTAAAACAAAACTGTTAGCTTTTTTTAAATTTAATTTTATTGTTGTTTTATTATATCCATCCCCTTTTTCCTCCTCTCTGTCCCCTTCCCTACCCACCCACTGACTCCCAAAGTCAATCCCACTTGTTGTCCATGTCCATGGTTCTTCCATGCTAGTTCCTTGACTAAACTGCTCCCCTTCTTTACCTCCCCCTCCTCCTTTCCCCCTCCCCCTCTCCACTGCCCACTGAAGGGCTATTCGTTGTATTCATGTATCTGGTTCTGTTTTACTTGTTTATTTTGTTCATAATTGTTCTATAATGGGTGAGATCATATGGTATTTGTCTTTCACTGACTGGCTTATTTCACTAAGCATAATACTTTCTGGTTCCATTCATGTTGTTCCAAAGGTTAGGAGTTTCTTCTTTCTTTCTGCTGTGTAGTATTCCATTGTGTAAATGTACCAAAGTTTTTTGATCCAATCATCCACTGATGGGCACTTAGGCTGTTTCCAGCACTTGGCTATTGTAAATAGTGCTGCTGTGAACATAGGGTTACATAGGTTCTTATGAATTGGTGTTTCAGGGTTCTTCAGGTATAGTCCTAGTAGTAGTGGACTTGCTGGATCAAAAGGCAGTTCCATTTTTAGTTTTTTAAGGAAACCCCATACTGTTTTCCACAGTGGCTGCACCAGCCTACATTCCCACCAACAGTGCACCAGCATTCCCTTTTCTCCACATCCTTGCCAACACTTGTTATTTGTTCATTTGTTGATGACTGCCATTCTGATAGGTGTGAGGTGGTATCTTATTGTGGTTTTAATTTGCATCTCTCTGATGACTAGTGATGTTGAGCATTCTTTCATATGCCTCTGGGCCCTTTGTATGTCCTCCTTAGAGAGTTGTCCGTTTAGGTCCCCTGCCCATTTTTTAATTGGGCTGTCTGTCTCCCTGGTGTTCAGTCTCATTAGTTCTTTATATATTCTGGAGATCAGACCCTTGTCTGAGGTATCATTGGCAATTATGTTTTCCCATACAGTTGGTTCCCTTTTAATTTTGCTGGTGTTTTCTTTAGCTGAACAGAAACTTTTCAATGTGTTATAGTCCCATTTGTTTATTCTTTTATTTCCTTTGCCCTTGGAGAAGTATCAGCAAACACATTTCTGCATAGGATATCTAAAATTTTACTGCCTATATTTTTCTCCAGGACCTTTATGGTGGCACTGCTTATGTTTAAGTCCTTTATCCATCTTGAGTTTATTCTGGTGTATAGTGTAAGTTGGTGGTCTAGTTTTATTTTTTTGCATGTCCTTGTCCAGTTCTCCCAACACCATTTGTTGAGGAGACTGTTTTTACTCCATTTCATGTTCCTTCCCCTTTTGTTGAATATTAATTGACCATAGAATCCTGGGTTTATTTCTGCACTCTCTATTCTGTTCCATTGATCTATGTCTATTCTTAGGCCAGTACCAGACTGTTTTGATTACAGTAGCCTTGTAATATAGTTTGATGTCCAGTATTATGGACATCAAGATTAAGAAAGAAGAATCTTGTTCTTTTTTCTCAAGATTGCGCATGGTATTCGTGAGCATTTTTTGGCTCCATATAAATTTTTGAAGTATTTTTTCTATCTCTGTGAATTATGTTATTGGTATTTTAATTAGGATTGCATTGAATCTATAGATTGCTTTGGGTAATATGGACATTTTAATGATGTTAATTCTTCCCATCCATGAACATGGTATATACTTCCACTTGTTCTTATCTTCCTTTATTTCTTTCTTCAGTGCTCTGTAGTTTTCTGAGTACAGGTCTCTTACCTCCTTGGTTAAGTTGATTCCTAAGTACTTTATTTTTCCAGTTGCTGTGGTAAATGGCATTTGTTTTCCAGCTTCTCTCTCTGATTTTGTTGGCTATTTCTTTGGAACGAGTTATCAAGACCGTTGGAGCACCATGAACAAAGACAACCTGGGAACTGCTGGGTAAAGGCAACCTTACAGTGAGTGAGGTTCCTTTCATAGACAATAGCCTAACTCACTTGATCGAAACGGATCTGCTTAATGTTGTGTTTTGGTAGAGAAAGCATTCTAGAGGAGTTCCAGAAAAAATGCTTTTCCAAGCATTCCCAAATGAGAACAATGAATAATCATAAATTGTCTATCAATTAATTAGCCAATACCTCATAAATTTTTTTCTTCCATACTGTATTTCAAATAACATTTCAAAGTTAAAAAATAAATAATAATTGTTTTCATGGTAAGCATTATATTTGTGCAAAGTCCTCAAACATAAGTGAGTCCCATGTCACAAAGTTTGAACATACAGTAATTTCAGTCCCAAACTTGTTAGATTCTCCCAGGCCAGTTATCCCTAGTTTTTCAAGCAGCAAGTCACAGGAAATATGGAGCTATCAGTTGGTATACCTAACTGCCTAGCCTACCACACTGATCTCCAGTCCTTTTTGGCACAGCAGTAATTTTGTTGTTATCATTTTACTTCATTGGCCCTCCGTCCTCCCAGGTGCTATTAATTTCATGAATTTTAGGAGAATTGGGTTTCACTTGAGACTTCCATGATTCCAAGATATAAAAACTTCCCAAGATTAAAAGCCAAGGGTAAACACTCCTCTGAGCAGGTAGAACTTTATTAAAAACAGACCAGATGTCTAACACAGGCTCTATCTGACAGTTCAAGGATTAAACAAATAACAAACACCATGGCTAACTGCCTTGCCTTGGGATCTTGTGCACTTGCGACCTGGCACAGGTCACGGCACAGTGGAAACATCCTTCTGCCTGTATAACTGCTCAGCCACCCTGAATGCTTCTTATCCCTTAAATCTGGGATTAAAAAAAAAAAAAATTATTGGCAGTTTCTGGAGTGCTCTTTATACAATGCTTTAAAAGACAGATTTGTTGAAGTGACTATTCAGAGTCAAGTCCCTGACTAGAGGAAAAGTTTAAGTGACTGAGGAAATCTGAATTGTGACTTTCAGCAATATCTCTCTCACTGAGGTCAATGATGAACATGCAATGTACTCTTCAGAAAAGGCTGCTTCCTAGGGAGACAAGGGAGATCAAATGCAGGGAGGTTCTCAAGAGTGAAAATTATTTTGAGAAATGGAAGTTGACAGCATTGCCCCTACTAAATTTCTAAATAGTTTTGAAATTTTAAAGGTGAGATTTTTCCCTTTAAGATGAGCCTCTCAAGTCAAAAACATTTCAGGTACAGTCTTAAATGAGCAAACTAGATATCAATTCTAAAAAAGCCTTGTTATTTCATGTTAATTCTTCTAAGATATAGACATACTGAAGCTTCCAAGAAAAAGTTAATCAGTGAACAGCTTCAGTTTAGTGTTGGGAGTAATAAAGAGGGAAGCTAAACTTACAACCTGAGACAAAAGATAATTTCTCTGCTTTCTGAGTTTCAAAAGCCACATCTTAAAGCTTTCAGAGAAGGGGGTGGGGGTGAAAAAAGACTAATGAACGCAAGCAGACCTTCTCAGAGATATTCCTGGCTAAGAAAATACTTTCCACACCAGCACATAAATAGCAGATGACCAGATTACACTCTATTTTGGCCTGTGTCTTAAGTTAGCTGCTTAAAAAAAAAAAAAAATTTAACTGAAACTCCTAAAAATACTAAGAAGTAAAAGAAATCACATTTAAATTTGCTCAACACTTGACCAGCATGTTTGCCATTTGCCAGACCCTGCAGGCCAAGTGGGCACCAGAGTCTGAAAGATCAAGTAACAACAGGCAGGGCAGCTTGAGAGGAAAACCTGTGAAAACACCATTATACAGAACAACTCCTACCATTTGGTCTGGTGATGAAAGGAGAAATGAGTTGTCACTGAGGATGATAAATATTTGGACCCTTGACTTCTTTGGGAGGATAAGGTAACAGAACAAATGCCTTTTCTTGAAAGGGAGATTTGCTTTGCCTTAAGATTTAAGCTGAGATGATTCTACCATGTTCACAAAAACCACTACTGACAATGCAGGTCCCAGATCAGAAGGTTCCAAGAGAGAAGCCATGGATCATTCACAGAATTCCTCTGCTCAGGACAAGTGCCCACTAACAGTGCAAATTACTCTCGGGTTTACCTATGAATCACAATTCGTAGTGAAAGGTCCTTTTGAGTGAGGCAGACTCATTAAGACGGAGACAGTTTCACTTAAAAAACAAGCCAATAAGGGTAAACCTAATTAGAGTATCAACATCTCCATGTAGCAAATTCATACCACCTACGAATTTAAGAGCATTATAATAAAGATACAACCACCAAAACCTGCCAACCTTTCACGTGCATCCCTCAGGGCTAGGCTGCAGAAAAGAGAAGCCAGTGGGCTGAGGAGGGGCCAGGGTGCTGCTTCTCCAACCCATTAGTCTCCTCACAGGAAAGTCATTTCCTCGGAGCTTCGGTTCACCCAGCAGGTGAATTGAAACCCAGGTGTAGACAGTCGCCACATCCCGCATTTAACATTGTAGAAGAATTCTAACCCAGTGTTGACCAGCAATTTTAAACAAAAGCTAATAGAAGTGCAAACATGAGTTAACTCATGTAGCAAACGACATCCATCTGTTCATTAACACATTGTTGACCAGCAATTTTATAGCAGAAGCTGATGCAAGCACAAGGACAAGTTAACTCATTATTGGTTAACAATAATGGGCTTGAAAACTTGGGCATTTTTATGACCAGTCAACAATGTGTTAAGTATTCTAGCTGGACCTCAACATTTATATTCAATATGAAGGAGTAAATGGGTGAGGAAGTTCAACTCATTAAAACCAAAATATTAAAAATTTAAAAATACATATTTAGCCTTGGCTGGTAGCACAGTGGATAAGGTGCTGGCCTGCAAACCCAAAGGTTGCAGGTTCGATTCCCCAGCCAGGGCACATAACCAGGTTGCAAACCAGGTCTCCAGTCAGGTCTGTGGCTGGAGGCAGGTGAAAGGCAACCATACATTGATGTCTGTCTCCCTTTCTGCCTCTCTCTCTTCCCCTCTTTCTAAAAATGGTGAATAAAATCTTTAAAAAAATTTTTTTAAAATAAATAAATAAAAATAAAATAAAATAAAAAATAAAAATACATATTTATGTGGAACATACATAAGTGTATTAGGCTTGCCCCCTAAAAAGCCCAATAAAATATGGTACCACATTTAAGAGTTTCCACTGAAATTTCCGGGAAACAAGGGCATATCTAATACACACTCTGGAAAGTGACAGATCACTGATCCCAAAATAAACACCTGGTTAAAGCGGATGATGACAGCAATGAAGAAGGAAAACAGGAAAAAAAAAAAAATTAAGGTCCAAATAACACTGACACATCTTTAACTATTTAAAATTAGGTAGCTGTACACGATTCCTGAGTACATCACAAGAAATTGAAAGGAGCAGCATTTTCTTACAAAACCAAACAACTTAAAATTCCTATCAGCTAGCTTCTCTGGAGGCATTTTATTCAAGTTAAGGACTATATAGCATTGGAATTCTCCCCTTTTTCACTCTAACAAAAAGTGTGGTACCAGAAAAGAATGGCCTAAGTTTTGCTACATAGACATGGCTGATACTCGTTATGTGATTTTGTTCTTCAAGAGCAAGCATCCGCCCGTGGGACCTTTCATCAACATAGGCTTTTATAAATAAACCTGAGGAGGAGCTGAATGTGGGAACTCACCTCAGGCAGAAGAACGCAGACGCGGAGTTCAGTGAACACCCCCAGGAAGACTCCTAGAATCCAAGGACGTTGGGGAACAACCTGCCAAGGCTGCACAGTCCCCACCGGAGAGGTCCGCTGCCACAGAGCCAGAGCACACGCCAGCAGCTCCGACTCAACAGGCACTGAACGTGGGCCAGACCTGTGCCGGTTAATCCCTTTACAGCACGTGACTTCATTCAACCTCACCACCAACCACCGTGAGACAGGTGCATTTTATGAAGATAACAACTGAGGCTCAGAGGGCAAAGTAACACGCTGGAGCCCAGACCTGGCTCACTCCACAGGCTGTTCTCCGAACCACTACACGGAACTAAGTTATTGATTAGCTGACAGCAAGCCAAGTCTTGACTTGGAGATCTGAAAATGATTGTCCTTTTACCAGTTAAAGATTTCAAATTTCAGAGACAATCCCTTTTCCTTCCAGTCATTTCCTTCTTCCTCAGTACAGCCCCTCAGAAGGCCCTTGCGGCAAGAGAAGTAGCAGTATGAACAGGAGCTAAATGGGTCTGTACTCTTCACCAAGCATGTCTCTCCATGGAAATATATCCCAGAAAGGGGCCCCAATGAGGGGAAAGCAATTTGCTTTAAGATGTTTGCAAGCAGGCTTATTTATGCCAGCCTCAAAATGGAGAAAATTCAAATGTCCTAATATGGGGCTAGATGAGCAACACACTAGCACATATAAAATGATTAAATACTAAGTGAGCCATTCAAAATGAGCAGAATATAGTTAATGTAGCTATATGGAATGTAAAATTATAATAGTGATAAATATTTCAAATGCAACAGAATTTACCCACCACTTGAAACCATAAAACAATCCCATGCAGATACAATTCCAGACCCCAAATCAGAAGACATACACAAGAATTCAATCTGCTATAGTTTGTTATGGTGGTTGAAAAGCTGCTGGCAAAAAGTTACAAACTGTAAAACGTCAAAACAGAAATCAATAATAGATTGCTATGTGAGCAAAGAAATGTGTGTGTTCATGCCAACATCACATACACCACTCTGATCACTGCAATTCATTGCTGAATTTGTGTTATTAAAATACCTGTCTGCTGGTTGCTTCTTGAAGATTGGCTTTTAAAAAAGTCAATAGTCTCCCCACCGAAAGTAATGAGGTTGGAGGTTCTACATCAGCACCGCTTGGGAAACATTCCTTTAATCCTTTCTGTTTATTCTATTCCCTGCATTTATGAGCTCTCCAAATCCCTTCGACTTAAACCATGCTACTAAACCACTAGGATTAAAGCCACGGTGGGCTAACAGAATGTACTTAGCTTTATGCCTGAACAAAGTGTTTACACAATTTCATAGTTCAGTAATTTGCTGAATGGGCTTGTACAAAATAATGTGTCTGAAAACTCATTTTTAAAAATGTGTTTTGTCAAAAAATGTGACAGGAGGTTTCCCTTACTTCCAGGAAGGAAAGGTCCCCCAGCCCCACACAGACTCTGCTCATGTTCGTGGGCTTCTGACGCCAGACAACCGAGCCATGGCTTGCTTGGCACATGAGTCATGTTTTAAATATTATTAGGAAGAGAAGTTTAATGGAAAGTTTTCCATGAATGGTTGATTAGCTGACAAAAATCAGACATTCTACAGGACATCTAGGCAATCAGTGTAAGTTCAAAAGCGAGCAGGGATTAGGAACAAGACATGCACTGAGCACTGACGCAGCACCCAGCCTCTGCACAGGATGACGTGTCTGGGAAATAGATGGCACTCATGGAACCTGTTTCATGGGCCACTCGTCAGTGTCACAAAGCTGTCAATCATCACTTCCACCATCCTTCACAATGCTCACCAGATCTTTTAGGATCTTCTAAGCCATCATTACCATCACTATGATCACCATACCAACTGCACTAAATAGAATTCAGGCAAGGCACTTTATCTACCTGGCTTCTACAACAGGCAAAATTACAGAAAAGGCAGTATCTTTCTGCGTCTACTTCAAAGTAATTATTTTAACTAAATCATTCTTACCGACCCATTTTCTCCTTTAACCTGTCAGAAATTTAAGTTAGGACTCATGACACAACAACCTGTAGATTGGTTATCTGTGGATTACTTAGCTCTACATTTTAGAATTCCCCAGATTTTAATATAACCCAAAGATGAAGCATTTCTGCATAGAACTGACAGCAGACAATACTAATTACCATATGTTTACAATCCAGTTTGAGGTCCTTCCAAAGCCTATTTAACCCTCACAATCCCCTTATAAAGTGAAATTTCCTTACCCATCAACATTCAATATCACATTTTACAAAATTAGCATGTCCAATGGAAGCTCTAATGAAGCAATAATAAAGCTAAACAGGTGTCACCAACAAAAATTCTGCCCTAAAATGAACAACTTGATTCAACTCCAATGATATTTACCAAGAGTTCATTATGTTCTAGGCAATGTGCTCAATCCATATTTCTTTAGGAAAACAAAAACTGACAAAAAGAAAAATTGAATAACCTTATGTATAGCCTTAAACATTTCAAAGAAAAACATTGGTCCACCAAACCCACAAGTCTAGGAATCAACAATTTGAAAGATTTTATTATTATATCTTTACGTTCCTTATGCCTCAGCGACCATCTGGTTTCAGATGGGCATCTCTATAAGCTGTACTAACTTCTTCATACCACCAGGGACTAGGCCGTGAATTACTGCTCAGGGCTATTGAATGTACAAGACAGAAATGTATTAAATAGCAATCAAGCAGTAATTACTAAATGGTTCCCCCATGGCTCAGAGAGTCAGTAATTAACTACCACTTACTGCACTAAGATTGTGAGTTATTAAATATCACTAGAGGAACAGTTCATTAAATGGTACCTTGGTACCCTGAGTCATCTCCACACAACTCATCATAAGCACAGACAGTGGGCGACGCCAGCTGTTAACTGGAAAACAACATGAATTGTCACATAGTAGCCCACTCCAGCCAGTAACCCTGGCATTCAGCTAGATGGCTGAGCAAGCACTTTATCAACGTCCCCCTGGGAAGTCCCTTGCATTCTGCTTCATCCTACAGCCTGAGCACAGGCAAGACAGCAGCCCCCCTGAGTCTATCATGGTCTTGTCTCTTTTTACCAATTCGCCTGTGGCCTAGCTTTTCCCATAGGTTTATATTTTTGCTTTTGATGTGAACAAAGGACATTTAAAAACAAGTCATTATTTAACCTCAAATAAAATAAGCCATTAACCACAAATTAAAAAATAGAAATGTCCTTTCTGTCCCCCCTAGTTACCCTCTTCCTCTCAGCTCCCACCTCTCATTCCCATTTTATAGACTAGCCTCTTCATAAGTGTTCCTTCCCTCCAGCCAGGGACCCCAGGCTTGTAAATCAAAATTCAACATGAAAAATCATCCACTCTAGAAGGCTTTCCTGATTAGGAGACAAGATAGTGAAAAATTCCCCGAAACTACTTTCAAAGTCATCCCTTCAAATTCCAAATAAGTTTAAGTTAAATAAAAAACAAGTTGGGGCCCTGGCTGGTGGTGGCACAGTGGATAAGGCACCTGCCAGTGAACCCAAAGGTCGCTGGTTCGATTCCCAGCCAGGATAACTAGGTTGCAAGCCAGGTCTCCAGCTGGGTCCATGGCTGGAGGCAGGTGAAAGGCAACCATATATTGATGTTTTTCTCCCTCTCTTCCTCTCTCCCTTCCCCTCTCTCTAAAAATAAATAAAATCTTTAAAAAAAAAGTTGGTGTTGGGTTTTTTTTCCCTTAAAAGTGCCTACACCAGGCAAAGTCCATGTCTCATATCTATGTAATGCCCAAAGGGTACACATAATGAACCTGAAATATTAAATCACTCTGGGTAGTAAAAGAACACACTCTAAAAAAAAGCTCTTTAAGAAGATACATGATATCCTTATCATTAGATGAACTCAAGAAAGTGTAAAAGAAAGATAAGCAATTAACCAATGAACTGGTAAAAAGTTTCAGGTGACACCAGGAGATGGACAAATAAGATCAAGGAGATAAAGTTCAAAGAGGTAGAACAACAGATCATTAATCACAAGAATCTAGGAAAACTCTCACAGACCTAGGCCAAGAAAGAAAACATTCTAGATGAAACCAGAGGTCATCATGAAAGAAAGTGCTTCTTTAGTAGAAAAACTAGGATACTTACCTGAAGATTATACCTCCAAATAAGAACTGAAATTAGTTTTTCAAATCCCTATCAAATTACAAAATAGTATTTGCTTTTACTGTCAAAAAACTTTCTTTAACGAAGTCTTAGAAGTAATAAGAAAATATGGAACATGACAAATTATCCAAAATAAAGGCTGAAAAGGGGCACTATTTCAATTTTATAACCTCCAATGTGATGATTATTAAAAGCATAGCCATACCACACTAGAATAATGTAAGGAAAAATTCATACTAGATATATACATTGTTGGTTTTTAACTACTGAAGCTATAAAATTAATCATTAAACCTGTCCTTAATTAGTCATCCAAAGTTTATTTGCCAAGAGAAAAATGTAGCTAAGTAGTTTGGGAAATGTAGTTATTTAAAATACAGTACAGAACATTTTTTTTAAAGTCAACAAGAGGCTTTCCTTCATTATAGAATAATAAAAAATAGTTCAGCCCTGGCTGGTGGCACAGTGGTTAAGGCACCAGCTTGCAAACCCAAAGGGTCACTGGTTTGATTCCCAGCCAGGGAATATAATGAGATTGCAAGCCAGGTCTCCAGCCAGGTCCTTAGCTGGAGGCAGGTGAAAAAGACAACCATACATTGATGTCTCTCTCCCTCTCTCCCTTTCCCTCTCTCTAAAAATAATAAAATAAAATAAAATCTTAAAATAATTCAACTTTCTTCAGGTAGTTTGTCAACCTTTATGAAAATCCAAAATAGTTATACTATGACTCAGTAGTTTTTTTGTTTGTTTGTTTGTTTTTGTTTTTTATTTTTATCAATGTATGGTTGCCTTTCACCTGCCTCCAGCCATGGACGTGGCTGGAGACCTGGCTTGCAACCTGGTTATGTGCCCTGGCTTGGAATCGAACCTGCAACCTTTGGGTTCGCAGGCCGGCACCATATCCACTGTGCTACCAGCCAGGGTTTTGACTCAGTAGTTTAATCCACTTACCCTATGACAAAATTAGAAAAGAATGGTACGAGGCTGTTTAATGGAGCTTTATTCATAACAAGGAAAAAGTTCCATGTATAAAAGATTAAATAAATCATCACATTCATACAATGGAATATTCTTCAGCTATTAAACAGAAGGTATCTAAGTTTATAGACATGGAAAGACTACCACAATTTATTGTGGAAAAAAATAATGCCTTATAATATGATCTCATGTATCGAGGGTTGTGACTGTGTGTATATGTGCGTGATGATTATCAAAAATATGTGCAATAACTTCCAGTCAAGATGGAGGTACAGGTAGAAACACTCTGCCTCCCTTCGCAACGATAAGAAGGATCACAACTAACCTCAAAATAGAAACACCCAGAACTGCCAAAAAATTGAACTGTATGGAAGTTTGACAACCAAGGATTTAAGGAAGCCACATTCATCCACACAGGTGGGGTGGAGAAGGGGGACCAGAGTAGAGAGGAAACAGTGTGGTAGCAGTGAGGCAGCAGCAGTGGCCATCAGAATGAGCAGTCCCACATTCACATCTGGAGGATAAAAATCTGGAAGGGTACCTGGCGAGCGAGTGATCCCAGCCCCAGGCCAGGCTGCACAGCTTGAGGTTCCAGCGTTGGGAAAATAAAGCCTCATAACTTCTGGCTGTAAAAACCAGTGGGGGTTGGGGTGGCAGAAGAAATTGCCCATCTCTCAGGAAGCCCTAGAAGAGAGGCAAACTCACCCACTCTGGGAATCACCACCAGGGAAATAGCTAGAAGGGTGCCAATCACATATGGGAAGTGGATGAAGTGATTGAAAACACAGCAAGGGCTGAGCAAGCCTCCAGCAGCTAGGCAGCAGCACTGTTCCCTCTCTTACCTCTCTCCCACATACAGAGCCACGAAGCAGTGAAGTGGGTTGCCCCACCTGGCTAATACCTAAGGCTCCACCACATACAACTAAAAGAGTGTGCTAAGACAGGATTGAGTTAAAGCAGCTCTTTCTAATACACAGAAACAAACACAGGGAGGCTGCCAAATTGAGGAGGCAAAGCAACATGGCCCAACTGAAAGAACAGAATAAAACTCCAGAAAAAGAGCTAAATGAAACAGAGATCACCAACCTATCAGATACAAAGTTCAAAACACCGGTGATCAGTCCTGGCTGGTGGCTCAGTGGATAGGTGCCGGCCTGCAAACCCAAAGGTTGCTGATTTGATTCTCACCCAGGGCAATAACTAGTTGCAAGCCAGGTCTCCAGGCAGGTCTGTAGCTGGAGGCAGGTGAAAGGCAGTCATACATTAATATTTCTCTCCTTCTCTGCCTCTCTCCCTTCCCCTCTCTCTGAAAATAATAAATGCAATCTTTAAAAAAAAATAAGTACTGGTGATCAGGAAGCTCAGAGAACTCATGGAGCATAGCAAATGCATAAAGGAAGAAATGAAGGCTACCCTAAGTGAGGTAAAGAAAAATCTACAGGGAAACAATGATGAAAGGAAGGAATCCAAGGTCCAAAGCAATGATTTAGAACATAAGGAAGAAATAAACAGTCAACAAGTATAGAATGAAGAAATAAGAATTTAAAAAAAGAGAGAGAAAATAAGATGAGTCTAAAACATCTCCAAAAGTGCCAACATCCAAATCATAGTGATGCCAGAAGGAGAAGAGGAAGAACAGAAGTTGAAAACTTATGTGAAAGAATAATGAAGGAAAACTTCCCTAATTTGGCAAAGGAAATAGACAAGTTCAGGAAGCACAGAGTCCCCAACAAGCTGGCCCAAAGAGGCCCACACCAAGACATGTCATAATTAAAATTTCAGAGGTTAAAGATAAAGAGAGAATCTAAAAGCAGTAAGACAAAATCAGAGAGTTATATACAAAGAAGTTCCCATAAGACTATCAGCTGATTTCTCAAAAGAAAATTTGCAGGCAAGCAGGGACTGACAAGAAGTATTCAAAGTAATGAAATCACTTTGGGCAGTGCTTCCTGGACAAGATAAAGCTAAAGGAGTTCCTCATCACCAACCCCTTATTACATGAAATGTTAGAGGGACTTATTTAAGAAGAATATCAAAACTATAAACATTAAAATGACAACAAACTCACAACTATCAACAACTGAATCTATAAAAACAAAAACTAAGCAACCAGAATAGGAACAGAATTATCAGTATGTAGATTATATGGAGGGTTTATCAAGGGGAAGGGGAAGGGGGAGAATGGAGGAAAAGGTGCAGAGATTAAGAAGTATAATTGGTAGGTAAAAAATAGACAGGGGATGTTAAGAATGATATAAGAAATGGAGAAGCCAAAGAACTTATATGCATGACCCAATGACATGAACTAAAGAGGGTATTGCTGGAGGGAAGTGGGGTACAAGGCAGAGGGGGTAAAAGGAATAAAAACTGGGACAACTATAATAGCATAATCAATAAAGTACACTTAAAATATATATTATTTTAACTGCAATAATTATCTTTATTGCAGTTCAGATTCAGTTAAGGTTTCATTGCTTAATGATTGCAAAAAAAAGTTTACGAATTGCTACAAGCCATCAAATAAATGAGAGGAGGTATAAATTCTTTCAAGGCACTCGTTCTTAAAGCCAAACGAAACATACAGTGTTTCTTATGCAAGGGGCAGCTGTCCCTGCCCTGCCTGCAGAGCTGATGGTCTGCTGGGCCAGAGAGCACAGGTAGCTCTAAGCTGTGTGGTCTGGCTCCAGGGACCATACAAAGCAACGCCAGGTCAATGTGGGCTGAGGCACTGAAGAAAGACTTGCAAAGTGAAGTCTGCCTGGACTTTGAACTCTGTCCCTGGTTAGTTTCTACACCCTGATGGTAAGAATCACCATCTGGCCCTGGCCCGTAAGTCTCCTGACCTTTCTTCTCAGTGGCTGACACACCAGAGCCTGAAGAGAAGTGCTGAGCTGGGCCACCAGCCCCAAGACCCAGGCCAGGGACGGGATCGAGAGCACCAAATCACACGGTCCTAGTGAGTCTAGACAAGAAATGCAGACTTTGATCTATGTGCAACAGGACAGGATTAGATTTTCAGCAGGGAGTGGAATGTAGTCTAATGTACATTTTTAACAATCCTGACAGCTGTTGTGTGTAATATAATGGGTGGTGTGGGAGTTTTACTGAAAACCTACTGTTAAAACTTAGACTGCACCGTGGCCACAAAAGCAGAGTCTAAGTTCATTTTCTCTGTATGGGTACTGACAAGCTCCTAGAAAACACACACATACACAAGGTGCTTCCCTCTAAAAAACCATAGGACATTATAAGATGCTCATTTCTAGGAAGTGTAATTCTCTCTGAAACAAGAAAATCACAATTTTAGTTTTGAAGCTTGCCCTCCAAAAAACAAACAGAATAGTAAGAAAAATCTACGTTGTTTTTTTTTTTTTAATAGTAAGGAACTGTGCTTTCATTGGACATTTGGTTACAAATTAATGCAAAGCTAGCTGGTCTTGGACAATGGAGCACTTCCTACTCTCTAATTACTATTCAAACTTGGATACTGTAAAAACATTTCATCTCAGAATAGAGGTTTTTTTTTTAAACTAGTTGAATAATGTTATGGAAATACAAAAACCACCCTAGTCTTTTGGACAGATTTCTCTTTAAAAATTAACAAAGGAAAATGGCCACTAAAGCAAATGGTTAGGCATATGATTTGCATCTTTTGGAACTGGAATACACTGTACAATCATTCTTCCAAAACTCCGAAAATAGGACTACTATTTATCTAGTGCCTTCTGTTAAAACAGTTCAAGCACTTTATAAATATCATCTTCATAATAACTCCATAAAGAGAGGAGAGTCTGCTATAAAAGTTCATTGGGTGTGAAAACTTGGCTCAGTAATTCACAGCTTGATCCAAAAGCAATTATTAAAATTAATTTTTAACAGCAACAAAAATAAATTGGCTGAGAGCGTAAACTAATAAGCAGAGAACTGCTTGCCCACGGCACAAGGGCTGCCATGGCCTGCCCCGTGCGCAGGATTACTTCCACAGAACCAGCTCCCCCGCCTCTCGATGGCTCAGAGTCTGGTGCCAGGGGCTGAATTGAAGATGCTGGGCTCCACTTTCTAGCAGCTCTTGGTCCTACATTTAAAGTGCCCCTAGAGATAGCACCAAACGAGCTGATGAGACAGTAATTTACTAATGAATCATGGCTGAGCAAAGAGCCATCCTTCATAAAGCCCGTGGGATGGTCCACTAATGGCTTGAGGACAGACATAGACACCCCAGGCTCCCCCAGTGAGCTCCTCCACCTGCACCACTGGGACCCTAACTAAGATCCTCCTGGCAGATGGAGGAGCAAAAGGATAGGGTGGCTCATTTTAAGTCCTAAGTGTAAGTCTTTGTGGGTAAAACATGCCTGGACAGTGCTGGCCCTGAATCTGGCCGGGTCTCCTGCAATGTCCCTGGACAGGCTGGCCTGAGCCCTTGAGCACGTCAGGGCCATTTCTAGCAGGCCCCATAGGCAGAAGTGTCCAATAAACAACATGATCCTAGAGCAACTCTACCTACCTCCCACTGGCTATCCAGCCAGGAGGGTAGGAGAAGTCAGAAATCTTGTTCTTACCAATACGCAAAGCATCTGAACCTCTGGGTAAAACCCAATCATTTTTAAGGAGATACAATCTACTTTCTAGCCCTACCTCTAAAATGAGAAAAGCAGTCCTAAATCAGACTATTAGAGTTGTTTTTCACAATACCTGGCACACAAACTCAGTTTCTACAGGATTCTATCCATTTCATTATAAGTTTCTAAGAAATGTTCTAAAATGGTTTTTGTTATATTTGAACTTAAAATGTAGTAAAATGTATTGGCTCTGTAAATATACAAATACCAGCATCAATAAAACTCATGTTTAGAAAAAGAAAAAAATATATATCTAAATATTCAGGTACAGGGAGAAGGCCTTAAGATCTTTTAGAATATTTTATAAGTCACTAGTATGCCAAGTACTGCTCTAATCCATTGGATCACCACAAAAACCTATGAGGTACTGTTAACCCCACAATTTAGAGATGAGGGGACAGAAGCAAGGAGACTTTAAGTAACTCCCAGAGATCACCCAACTGGTAAATGTTAGAGCTGGTTTCAAAAGCAGGCAGCCTGGCCTTTTAACCACACAACGGACTCTACCAGCTGGTTTTATCTTAGCTAGTCACAGCTTATAAATCAAAGTTCAGGACTCTTTCCCTACCATAAATTGCATAAGAGCCTTTGACTTGTATCTACAATGCGGGTAGTGTGAACATTTCAGGAGGATTCCTACCCAGGCGTTTAGGGTTTCTAGTCCCTATTCCCCAAAAGCCTTAGGGCAGACTCATCTCCCTCCTGATCCCAACACCCAGGTATGTGAAGGAAGGAGGGGGAGGGGATAGTGGGCAGCCCTGCCCCAGCTGAGAAGCATTAAACAGAAAAGGAAATAGAAAGAACACCAAGAGCATTTAAACAAGAAATACATGTTAGAAAGCAATTCAGAAAAAAGAAGGAAGGAAGGAAGGAAGGAAGGAAGGAAGGAAGGAAGGAGAAAAAAGGGGAAGTGAGGAGAAAGGAAGGGAGAAGAATGAGGGAGGGAAAGGGAGAAGGACAGAAAAAACACATCCCAGATTTTCTTCTTTTTCCTGCACCAAACCCTGATCAAAACCATTGAACAAAAACAATCTAAAATTTTGCACTGACCAATGAGATAGCAACAGGGGCATGGATACATGGAACAGACTGACAGCTGTCACAGGGGAACAAGGAAGAAGGACTGATAAAAGGTGACAAGAGTAGCCAAAGAACATAAATGCATAATCCACAGACAGACAATAGTGTGGTGACTGGCAGAGGGGAGGAGGAATAGGGGCTGGGGGGAGGGGGGCAAAGCCAGGGGCAAATGCGGACATCTGCAATAATGTCAACAATAAAAATCAAGGGAAAAAAGAACAAAGTACCATTAAGGCAAGTTGGAAATAAGAAATAAAGAAAAAGAAGGAAGGAAGAAAGGAAGGAAGGAAGATAGATCACCAGGACTCTGCAGCTAATAGAAAAAACTGTTTCCTAAAAACAAATCCATATATGGTAGGCATTCTTAATCTGTTCTTTCACAAACTCTAAACCCCTGATTTCAAATGAATGGAGGACCTGCCAGACAACCTTCAATGTACACATCAGTTCTCGGGATGGGAGCATGGTGAGAAGCCCTTCCTTTGATTCAGCCTGATCTAAAAGACTAGTGTCCCAAAATAAAAATATAGTATCAAATTAGCATTCAAAACGTGATGCTACAATTAATTAAGAACCTATATTGTGACATACGGGGACCAATCATTTGGTTCTAAAAATATGGTGTCTCACACTTTTGTGGGTCAGAAATGGTGGGCAAGGAGCTCCTGGTTGGTGCTACTGTTCCCGTTGGCGATGGCAGTTTGTTAGGTGGCATTTAGTGGTGGGTGGGCCATCTGGAGGGTCCGGGATTGCTTCGCTCACATCAGCGGGAGTGGCTTGGAGACTGGGTTCAGCTGAGACTGGCCACTGGCACACCTGCTTTGATGGCCACAGGGTAGACTTTTTAAGAGCAGTGTCCCCACGAACAAAGTGGAAACTGCATGGCCTTTTCAGGCCTTGCCTTGGAAGTCACATGATGATTGACACCCTTTGTCACACACTACTGGTCGGAGTGGTGACAAGCCCAGCCTGAGTCAAAGAGAGGGACCATGTTTTAAAATGCAGAACCTCCCCAGCCATACTGGATAAAAAGTAACACAAACACTCTGATAAAGGTAGTTTGCACTGAGCTTTGAACATACATGTATATTCACAATCATCAGTTTCAGGACACTGAGCCTGAGTAAAGGGACCCAAGTGACTGCTTTTCAGAAAATTGGTCTCAAACAGCCAGGAAATAGCCCCTGGTACTATCCAGACTCAGTAAACAGAGTTGGAGTTTAGAAATTGGCCGTGAGCCCCACCATTACCGAGATTCTGAGCCGATGAAGCCAAGAACTATGTAAGTGGACCAATCACTTTACAGGCCCCAAGCCCTTAGAAGCTTCTCAGAGATTCCACTAGGGCTGCTCTCCCTTGGGGAGTAAAACCCTGAGGCTTTGAACTCACTGTCTCCGAGTTATCCTTTGCAATTTACACTCACTGTGCCTCAGAGCTTTTATTTTCTTTTATTCACTCAATCACACCCCAGAAGGCAAGGTGATGCATGAGAGGACTTGGAACCAACATCGCCTGAGGGAACAAGAGATTGAAAAGTGCTTCATCTCACCCCCTAAAGCAGTGATTCAAGGCCAAAATAATCTTGTGCTTCCCACCCCCTGCCCTTCCACCCCCAGAGCACAAGTGGCACCGAGGCATTCTGGGTGCCACAATTTGGGGAGAGGAGCTCTGCGGGCATCTAGTCAGTAGAGGCCAAGGCTGCTGCTAAACTTCCTCCGATGCACAGGACAGCCCCCAACAAAACAATTATTCAGTGCGAAATGTCGGTAAGGCCAGGGTTGAAAATTTCTGCTGTAAGGCCCACACTCTAAATTGAACCGACTGCCAACTGCCTACTTTTGAACGGTGCAGGTATAGTTGAATTTCTATGAATTAAATGCACACAATACTATGGCTCCACTGGAATACCTCACTTTAAAAAAAAAAAAAAAAAAAGAGTTCTCGCCCTGGCTGGTGGCTCAGTGGAGAAGGTGCTGGCCTGCTCATCCAAAGGTTGCAGGTTCGATTCTCCAGTCAGGGCACACAATGAGGTTGCAAGCCAGGTCTCCAGCCAGGTGGGTAGCTGGAGGCAGGAGAAAAACACAACCATACATTGATGTATCTCTCCCTCTCAGCCTCTCTCCCTTCCCCACTCTCCAAAATTAATAAAAATAAAATCTTTTTTTAAAAAAAGTTTAAAAAAAAAAAAGAGTTCTCCTAAAAGTCTGAAAATTATAATTCTCATCATGAACCCATTCTTTAACTTAATCTTTAAGAGTCACTTTTAATTTAGACCCCCATCATATCAGTAATACTACAGGCAAACAAACCACCCAAGAGCAAACTTGAGCGGATTCGGTGCTTGGTGGCTCCCATATGCTCTGGCCTTTGGTGTCTTAAAATAGCAAGCTGAACTGTTTGTGCACCCATATGCAGACTTGAGCAAACCCGGTTACTGATTAACAGCCGCTCTTTCATTGCAGGCTCTTCCACCTGTCATCTCCCTGCGGGGCGACAATAGCAGCAATCGTAAAGAGTGGCCTAATCGTGACCGAACATACCCCAGTCCTCTGCCACCTGTCCCTAAAAACAGCACAGATAGCCACGGAGTCACTCTCTCCCTTGCAGGAATACCCTCACATGCCCTGCTCTGTTTGTGGCAGTCAGACGTTGGTTTATGCTCACACACCCAAAGCTGTCAACTCACCAGACAGAAAACATCATTTACAAACTCTTATGGTCACCTTTGGGAAACACCTAAAAGTCATTTTTATTGCATCTCTCCCACCACAAATCGCTCAAGCTATTTCCTATTTCTCACATTAATTGCTATTTTCCTCTTTAAACAAGGTTTCAATGACAACTGGTACATGGCACATAAAACCACAATTCCCTCAGTGAAATAAATTACATTGCTGGGTTGGTGCAAAGGACTGTTAGCTGGGCCAGGCCCGTTAATGGTGTGTGATGTGTTGCCATTCTCCCAGGACAAACATAAACACTTTTCACACAAGTTTTTGGCTTGGCACCCCCTTTCCAACTAAGATATTTTAGCCCAGGAGGTAGCATCTGAGCTGTCCCTCAGAGCAGGTCGCCACCAAGGATGACCTTCACTTGGTAGGCCTTCCTCCCAAGAAACATATACTCTCTAACAAATCTGATCACAGGGCTAATTTAATTTTAAGTGACCATTCATTTTACCTCATGTCAAAATACACACTCTAGGACTCCTTTGATCCTAAAGGCAAAGGAAGTCCTGAGAAATACCAGCATACACAGCCTGTCTCCTCCAGAAGAAGGGTACACACAGGAAACAGTCGGCAGCCAGCTTCGACGTGGAAAGAGGTGCCCAAAAACAACCACTATAAAGATGCTCTGAGAGGCTCAGCGAACACCTCACTCCCACCCCTGCCTCCCACAATAATTCAGGAGACTTTCAGAAGTTACTGGATTATGGAAAGCACCCTGCTCCTATTTTACCTGGGGTGGTAACTACCACTTGTGGAGTCAGGTATGCCTTACATGGGTTTTGTCATTTCATATAGCAATTCTAAAGTGGGTATGATCGTCCCCATTTTACAGAGGGGGCAACTAAGCCCTGAAGAGACTCGTAATATGACTAAGATCACAGGCCCTGTGAGTGGGGAGCAGGCTAGAACCAAGCCTGCCTGAGTCAAGGCTGGTCCTCCCCACCACAGAACCCGCAGAATGGGGCTGAGGAGGGTTATCTCCTACACACTCTCTTCTCCAAAGAGCCTGACAGATAGCTCTCTAACGCTTGTTAATTGGTTAAAATACTTAACAGGCTGCATAGTCACCAAACAAAATCCAATCCTGTGTGTTAATCATTAACCTTTTTGGGTCACAGACAATGAATGCTCTTTAGATTCAGGGTGAGCCGAGCTGCCTGGGCTCCAGAAAGGGCCAGGAGGCATGGCTGAGACACACTGGGAGCCTGGCCCCCCTGGAGGAAGAACTTGGTCCTCATTAAGACTCTGTGGTTCTGGCCTTGCAAGTGGAGTGATTAAACTGGGTGATATCAGAGATTTGATCCTCATTCTGAGGAAAGCGCAAAGCAGGTGAGGACACCACCTAGAGAAAATCTGAAGGTTTAAGTGGAAGGAAAGGCAGCAGGTGCACGGCAAAGCTTTCTCTGATAGGTTTAAAAACAGGTATAGCCCTGGCTGGTAGCACAGTGGATAAGGCGCCAGCCTGCGAACCCAAAGGTCGCAGGTTTGATTCCCTAGCCAGGGCACATAACCAGGTTGCAAACCAGGTCTCCAGTCAGATCTGTGGCTGGAGGTAGGTGAAACGCAACCATACATTGATGTCTCTCTCCCTTCCCCTCTTTCTAAAAATAATGAAATAAAATCTTAAAAAAAAAAAAAAAAAAAAAACAGGTACAAGATGCCTGAAAAATCACCACAAACTTGGATTCTTATATTCCTACTCTCTATAAAAATGTACTTACATGATTTATACCTTATTTGAAGGATAATTAATGAATGCATATATGTTTTCCCTTTGCAATCAGAATGTTACAAATACATGCAATCATATATATATGATTTCCCTTTGCGATAAGAAAGTTACAAATAGGAACCAGTCTTCTGATCTATTAAAATTTTTATAGCAAGTTGGAATCCTTCAAATATAGAATTCCATTACATTTCAGCTTTTAGCGTTGTAAACATGGACACTATGATATAATCTTCATTGATATTCTTTTCTGCCACTGTATCTAGTCTCCCACAGAATGCCTTAAAAAAATACTGAATTGAAACTGTCATATACAGTAAGTAAATAAACAAAAAGTGTGTGCCTTCATCAAGAGACAATTTGAAATGATTTTCCACTATGGGGTTTGCTTTCTATCATTACCCTCCATGAAATCTCAAGGCTCATGACTGGGAAGTCAGACACGCCCGCCACACTTCAGTTTGTAATCCTGAGAATAACAATCATGTTCTCCCCACATGTAAATGAACCCAAGAAACCAGAGAGTCCAGATACGCTCATCATTTGCATGGTTTTGCATAAAGAATATTTTGGGTTCAAGTGAAATATTTTCCATTCACTTGCCAAGCCCTAGGCTAGAACTGGACACTAGGATAGGCTCACAGATAATGACACAGTGCCAAAGGACCACCCTGGTGAGAAGCTCAAACGCCAGACCACAAGGGCACGCACGCGAGCCACTTCCCAAGGCCTATTTTCACCAAACACAAAGTAATGATCACTTGCACCATGCTGTGCAAGATTCAGTTTACTCTTTGCTCATGCTCTGACAATGTGGCCGCTGGTCACCATTCTTCTTGCTGCTCTGGAGACCTGGTCAGACACACCTCTGGCCTACAGAAGGCGGCCTGCTTTAGATCTGCAAGCCCTGTGATCTTTAATACAGAGCAGAAGCCAAACCAGCCGCTTCTTTCTGTAGTTATAAACCAGGGTGAGCCTAGAGCTTGTCTTATGCCCACCTGGAGACTGGATGCCCGCTGCATATTTCCTGGAGAGAAGCAAAAAGATATTGTACAAACTCAGAATCGGCAGAAGTCAGGTGAACCATCAAAAGGGACCATTAGCCTGGCTAATGGCCCAGTAAATAAGGCGCCAGCCTTTCAAACCCAAAGGTCACTGGTTCGATTCCCAGCCAGGGCACATAACCAGGTTGCAAGCCAGGTCTCCAGCCAGGTCTGTAGCTGGAGGCAGGTGAAAGGCAACCATACATTGATGTTTCTCTCCCTATCTTTCTCCCCCCCTACCCCTCTCTCTAAAAATAATAAAGAAAATCTTTTAAAAAAAAAAAAGCGGCGGGGGTGTCGGGGGGACCATCAGGAGTGAATGGATTTCCAAAAGGAAATGGGTTTTCTCCCCCTGACGGGGCACAGAAATTCCACCTGAAAGGGGTCAGTTGCCAAGGGTTCCAGAGGAAGCACACTCACTCCTGGACTTGCAGGCTGTGTGGTGAAACTTAAAGGTCAGTTTAAAGAGATACCCTCACCTTCCCCCGACAGGACTACAGTGGGCGGATGAAACCAACCAAGCAGCAAATGATGCCCCTTCAGTTAGTGTTTGTGAATTTAAACAGAAGTTCTTGACCTTACACATTCTCTTTGGCAACTTTTCATCTTGAGTTGAACAGTCCTGTAATTATTTTAAATTTTAAGCCCCCTTAGAGTGTTCAATCTTTTCATGTGAATGAACTGGGAAAGCGGGAGAGAGACGATCAGCAGTGCTTCGCCTCACCAGCCTAAAAGCAGCAGCATGGCTGCCCACCACGGGTTTCTAAGCGTAGCTCACCGCACGACCTGGCCTGCTTGGCTGAGGCCCCTGACAGCACGGCTACGCTTTTCAAAATGAAGCTGGGCAGCAGTAAAGGTCCTGATTTACTGGCTAGCGGGATCTATCAGTGTAGACAACTAAGTCCTCCTGACCTTCCGGTCACACCCACAGCATCTTGTACACACATGTGCTTCCACACGGAGACTGCATGATTGATGAGCTCCAAGTAGCACGTCCCACTGAAAAGGAGGCACTGGGCCACAGGGGGAGAGCTGGGCTCCCAGCAGTTGGGAGAGGGGCACCTTCAAGCCCATTTGTTCCCCAGTTGTCTTGATTCCCCCACGGAGGCTGAGCAATCGGGGCCATCACCTCCCCACAGCCCAGGTGCTGCCCAACTCCAGGGGCACCACAGAGACAGGCCATCACGTGGCAGTCCTTCCTCCCACCTACACCCCACACCTGACAAAGCCTACCCTCCCCAACAACTCTAAGGAATCGGTTTAATCTTGCTACATCTCAAGGTTCTAAGCTACGAGTAATCACAAGAAAACCTCAATTGCGTCAAAGCCACTTGGCACCATGGATTTTTCAGCCTATAAACATAATTTCAAAGAGTACTGGACTAGGGCCCGAAGTCTTATCTTCATATTATTTATCCACCTAACAAGTGCATATTAAGCACCCAATACGCACCAGGGACCAAAGGTATGAAGGTGAATAAACAAGATAGGTAAGGGTTACTGCCCTCATGGGGTTTTAATCAAGTCAGTTAGTGCCATTAACTGAAATTAAAGGGCTTGGACAGGAAGCTCTTGAAAGTCCCTCCCAGCTCACCTATTCTCCACTCTGCTTTGGTGCTAAGAAGGGACTGAAGCAGCCTGGCATGTTCCACTTTCCTGAACAGATGCTATTTTTACTCCACGTCCATATTGCCCAGGCTGCACATGTGTGACTTCTATCCATTCTGCCAAGCATAAACGACTCGTTTTCATCCCAGTGTTTATTAGACTAAGTGGAGCCCTGATCTAGAAGGCCCCCTGGCATGCACATCCCAGGCTCCTTGGCACAGTCACCCTCACAGCCTTATTCCTTCCACATGGAGGAAATCTGGTTCCTTCAGATCAAAACTACAGAAAAACAGAAGCAGGGCTGCCAAGGCTTCCTCACATGTTGCCTGGGTTTGTTTATTTCTTCTTCATCAACTCACATCATTTCTGACACTGCATTTCAACTTCCTGGACACAGTTAGAGAGAAAAGCTTTTAAGAGGCACTGAAGTACAGCCAACTTCTGATTAGCCACGGTAATGAAGGAAAGGCACAGCACACGGCCAAGGCAGGAGAGCTCTCAACTCACAAGTGCGGCAGCACACAGGTTCCTGAACAGGATATGGAGGAACATTAGTGAAGCAAGTGGAAAGCTGCCCCTCCCAACGCTACCTGCACCTCCGTTCCCCTCAGATAACATTTCAAGAAAATACTTGGCTGGAGTCCTACCTTCTGGGAGTTTTCGATGGCACCACATCCACCCAAAAGGCAGACGTCTACAGTCACACCATCTACTTGTACGGGAAAACATCAGCTCTTGAATCAATGGGGGGTGGGAGGTAGATTTTTATAGGAACTACATGAACCAAAATTATGATTAAATGCACTTAATGGTGCTTAAGGGTTTTAGTAGCACATCTTAACAGAAGTTTCCTTTTGTTCAGAGCTAAATTCACAAATATTAGGCAGAAATGTCCAGGGTTGAGAGGGAGAAGCTGGACAAGAAAGCCATCGGACCTGAGATGGAGTGGAAATGATGACAGGTTCGGAAAAGGCTGGGCCCAGAAATAACCAGCAAGCGGAGGTGAAAGACGGTTGATGTCTTTGACCCTTCTGATCACAGGCACAGGCACTCCAGCGGGTACTCAGCACTCTGCCTGTGACTGTTTCAGATACCCAAAGAGCCCTTGCCATCCGCCCCTCCCCAGTCTTCCCCAGCTCCCTCCTGTGCCCTGCCCACCTTGATGACTTTGCTCCCTTCGGAAAGAAACCATGCTGCTTTGGGGACAGATGCCTGCTGCTGGCTGGTACAGACAACTATCTACTCAACACACTTCCTCCCGCTTCTCTGGCAGGACATCTGATCATTCACTTCTTCCTCTTTGCTCAATTCCTGCTCATTATAATCAATGATGGCTTCATTTGAAAATCAGCAGTCCAGAGATAGACTTCTAGATCCTCCCTTCCCGATGGGGAGGCCTACGGCAAGTCACATAACCTCTCTGGGCTATATTCACTTCTCTGTTAACTGGGATAGAAATGCCTGCCTATCCAACAGGGCTTTTGTGAGTCAGCGGCAATGAACACCCACTGCGGAGGCAAGCTCTCACCATTCTCCCCACCACATGGTTTAACACTTTGAACACTGCTCGGTTCAAAGGACTTTGATGACCACCATGCTCCAAACCCTAAAAGACACCATCCTAACTCTAAATGAACTTTCTTGTCTGGTGATCTCTTCCTTTTTGGTAGGAATGCCATGTTCCTGAGAAACTGACAGAATGGGAAGGCAGGACCCACAGCAACCATGTTAAGCCACTAATTCTCCATTAGGGTGGGAGGAATTCCATGTTCTTGACCCTAGTGCCCTACTTGGTGAGCATGGCTCCCGAGCCCTACCCTGTGCGGAAGGAAACGGTGGCCCCCAGCTCCCCCCACTCCGGCCAGGCTGCATCCCAAAGGCCATCTCATCTCACCCTGATAAAGATCTCAAAGGAGCAAATTAAATTATCTCCTGGCCTTTTATTTCTCAGTAACAACCACAAAATTAGATGAAATGACCCCCTGCTCCTCTAATTTAAGGCTGATTTTATTACCTTCCACCTCAATTCTCTCTTTTTTGAATGGATATGAGACCCTGTAGACCCTCAGGCCAATGGGATTAGTAACTGCCAGCTTCTCCCTCCAGCCTGCTTCCAGGCTAGCTGAGAGGGTGCTTCTCCCTCCCCCAAGGTGGGGTCACAATCAGTTCAATCTTCATGCTTCAGAGGCATCCCTTTGAACAAGATCAAATGTTTCCCCACCCCTGCCTGGTGCTCCACTCAAAGGAGCAGCAGCAGCCCCTTCTCGCTTGGAGCATTAATGTCAACAGCCAGAAAGACAGAAGGCAAAAGGAGGAGGTCACTGATTATTGTCCGCCAGGCTAAAACCAGGCCCACTCAAACCAGCACCTTGGGAGGGCTGGTCACCCCCATAAAAAGCTACAGGCACTTTGAACCCAGGAACAAGGAGAAGGAGAACTATTTCCCCCAGCCTGCTAGGATGCAATGAGAGCTTTGGCAATATGTTTTCTTTTTCAGATTGTCACTAAGGGTAGAAGGACTTCTCTGCATCAACCCAAGACAGGCAGATAAAATACAGGCAAGGTGAGCACCCAGGATTGCCCATCAGGAAATAAAGGAAAGGAAAGCAACAATGAATGGGGTCAGTCTAAAGGGAGCCAACTTCCTTCAGCTTTGAAGAAGGAACCTGAGAGAACAGAATTCCAGAAGCCATCCGCACCTGCTCCATATTGCTCTAGGGAGAAAATAAATCATTAAAACACAGGGTGAAGCCCTGGCTGGTGGCACAATGGATAAGGGGCCAGCCTTTGAACCCAAAGGTCGCTGGTTCGATTCCCCAGCCAGGGCACATAACCAGGCTGCAAGCCAGGTCTCCAGCTGGATCCGTAGCTGGAGGCAGGTGAAAGGCAACCATACATGGATGTCTCTCTCCCTCTCTGCCTCTCTCCCTTCCCCTCTCTAAAAATAATAAATAAAATCTTATTTTTGAAAAAACATAGGGTATTTACTCTTTATCATTAAAAGAAATGAAGGAGGAAGTTTTTTTCACTCTTTTGAGCCTGTTGGGAGAAGTTGCTTGTATTCACTAGTCATCTGAAGGCTTCCTTCCAACTCAGGTCCATAATTGTTCAAAGATGCTACGAAACAAGAAAGTCATTTCTTCACTGAAAAAGAATTGATCAAAACAACACCTCCAAACCTTTCATAAAGCAAAAGTCTAAGATACTCTGTTTAAAACCAACATTTCCTGGAAATAAGAACTTATAAGGTTTCTTTCAAATCAACAAACCAAAGTGGATAAGATAAACCAGCCAGTAAATCACAGCTGACAAGCAACCTGATCAAAGTAAAAAGTGGTTCCTAAATTAGGCATCGACTGTGTTCTGGAAATGGAAAAAGGCAAACTCTTCCCAGAGATGTCAATACCTGAGTGCAGCTTCACAATGAAACTTGAAAGCCTATTTTGGCGACTTTGCTTCTTTCGTAAGAAGAATAGATAAAGGTTTCACCTGAGAAAACCTGACCCCTGAGTGGGTATGTGCCAACTGTGTGTGTGTGTGTGTGTGTGTGTGTGTGTGTGTGTGTGTGTCTGGGTTCTCAGGCATTTAAGCAATAACAAAATCACCAGAGATCAGTACATTAATAACACTGGAGTCTGAGACCAGCAGACCAGTTGCTGTGTCCCCTAGTTGCCTTTGCTCTGATTGCCCTCAAATGTCTACCCTAGACACAAGGGACCCATACTAGTCAGTGTCCTTGGATCAATGCCAACACTCCAAAACAGCTGTATTACACCACACACACACACACACACACACACACACACACACACACACATCCTGATACACAAATTCTGCTGAGGCACCGGCAGTCCCATCTTTAGAAAAGCAAACATTTCATTGCATGAAAGAAGAGCACCATGTTCAAAGTTCAAAACACAAACTCCAGAAGCTCTAAGGAAATTCAGGTACTACATCACTTCCTGGCTTTTCTAATTGGGATGATGGGGGGCAGTCCTGAGTGAACAGAGATCTTATGGAGTGGGCCTGAATGCACAGCTATGTGGTGGAGACCAGCTCAGTAACTGGGTGAGTTGGCCTGCCTCATTTTTCCCAATCGGATTGGAACTCTATTCTAAAATGGGAGGCACTCAGAGAAGCAGATCTCCCCTAGAAGGTCAATGAGTTGTTAATTCCTTTTCACGGGGTAAGCACTCCCCTTGTATTCAGCAGTGTGAAGGCCAGACATACACCACCACCTTGCATTCCATTTCTGCACAGATGGTGCAACACAAAATAGTCAGTAATACTTCAAATTCCAAAACCTACTAAAAAGCTAAAACACACTTATATTTTAACATCTGGGCTTTTAAACTGCAATTTATTTTCTTAGTTCATTTTTCAAGTACGACAGACGAACTGACTCCATGGAGATTGGAAATTCCTGGAGAAGAACATGAATAGGGTCAGCTGAGAGTCAAATTTCTTGGACTGCCCTGTCTTTCACTCAGTTCTCCTCCAGGCCGCTGCACGACTGGGCTCTGCACTAGGGAGAAGGAACCAGCGTTACATCACTGCTTCTCCATGGACCTATTATTGGCTGGTAGGCTATGGAAAGCACGTGCAGAAATCAAAAGGTAAGTTCTTTTGTCTTTGTTTTAGTGCTGCACACACCCAATCAAAGCAACTGGAAAGGCTGAATAATGAGCAGTGTCCATGTAAAAACAGGATAAGGAAGCAGGAGCAAACCTCCAGGTGAATGTGGTCTTTAGGTCAAGTTAAGTACTTCCTCTCCCAGCTTTCAGGAACTCAGTCACCCACCAGTTTCTGAAAGAACCAGGCCTCATGCCAGGCCCCACATTCAGGGAAACGCCACTGTGGAGACTGCTACCTCCCACAGGGTGAGGACAGATGGGGTCAAGCCAAGCAGCTCACCTCTCAAAGAACCCAATGTACTAAGAAGTATGGGGGAAATAGAAATGCACTGATTTAAAAGATTTTTGTTAAACTTAAACCTGAACACTTTTAAAACACATGTTCAAGCCACTCCGAAATAGTTTTATTTCCTCTGGGTTGTTAACTGGGAAAGTCTATTGCTTGCTCCCTTATTGCCCATACCTGTATATCCATGTTCAATCCTACAGCTGACCTGCCCATACCTGTATTTCCATGTTCAATCCTAGAGCTGACCTGCCCATACCTGTATATCCATGTTCAACCCTAGAGCTGACCAGGACTCCCTGCTTCTAGCCGACAGCAATCTATTCCAGAGAAGAAGATTGTCATTTAACACACTACGGCTCCGTGGCTTAGCATCACCTACTACTCAAAGGAAGACAATGACACAGCTCCTGACCTATCCTTCACAACAGGGGTAATAATCTAAACACTTGTTGACTTAATACAGGGATGGGCAAAAGTAGGTGTACAGTCGCTCGTACAGAAAAAGACATGCAGGTTATAATCATTACAATAGCTTTATTAATTGTGTTTCACATATAGCTGTATACCTACTTTTGCCCATTCTGTATATTATGATAAATTCTCAATTATGCATGATACTATGAGCAAATATCCATATAATTAACCCAAAAAACCATGCCACAAATCATTTCATTGGTTTAGGAATACATTATGACTTTTTTGTGTGTGCCACAATGCAGCTTACCAGGGCAATTTTTCCTCCTTGCACTAACATTCAATCATTTATTGCAAGTCTGTTCCGTGCCAACAACCACAGCAGGTGGGAGATGGTCACAAGAAGGAAACTAACTAACAAACAAAAACCCTCATAGACCAAAGTAAAAAGAGGAACCCATTCAAGTAAAGCCCACCATGGCAAGTGCAGCATGTTGTGTGAGTAGAGAAGCAGACACTTTGATCAATAGCAAGTGAAATTTGGGCAGGGCCTTAAATGAGGAAAAGGGATTCTCAAGTGCCAACTTCAATGGAGGGGAGAAGGGTGTCTTGCACAAGGGAAGAGCATTAGGTGGTAAGGAGGCCACGCCCAGGAGAAAGCCCGCCAGGTAAACATTCTCACCTGGTCACTCTCCACAGTGGCAGGATACCATCTTACGCCTTCCTGAGAAGGGATGTTGCCCTCCACCTAAGGATTTCCCTTTACATCAGTGAGAACTTTGGATGGCTGTCAGACTGCATCGTCATGGCTAGACTTTTCCCACAACCAGCCTGAGCATGAGGAGGTCCAGGAACCAACCCCTTACCTGTGTGATTAGAAGGAGCACCTTAACAAGAGGCAAACCACAGGCCAGCTGTGAACTCAAGGGACTGCTTCCCGGTTTACCTGAAAAACAACAGAAAAGAGCCATTTTTGTGAGCTTGGAATTGCCAGTGTTTTTAACACCTGCAGACCATGCCTCAGAGCAGAAAACCTGGCCAGGGAGTTCAGTCAGAGACCTGGGTGGGAACTTTAGTGTTATAACTTAGAGGCAGGGTGATTAAGCCAGGTCCTTAACCTACCCGTGCCTCAGTTTCCTCCCTGCAATAGCTACCTCACAGAAGGATGAGCAAAGCCTTCTATATGACAGAAACCATGCCAAGCCAGCTGTTGCATGAATGTGACAAGTTCCCTGCTTCAGGGAGCTGACAGTCCACCAAGACGTAGAAGTGAACAGGTGTTAACCAAAATCTTGATGCAACTGGTAGGAGCCAAAGTGGGGAAATATAATGTGACAAGGAGCCTTTGCAGAGGTTCCAGTTGATCCCAGAGAGGTCAAAGAAAGAAGAGAATTCTTGGAAAATGGAAGTACTTTTTATGGATACGAGAGAGAAAGCATGCACTAAAGCACACTTCCTAAATCCACAGGGTTTCAGAAGAGCCAGGTCCTTGTCTTCAAAAATGACCTGGGGAAAGACTCTCTCCATGGAGGAAGGAAGGTGTCTGCTGCTGGCCAAGTTCACCGGTTCAGCAGGTACAGAAACAGGATCATTTCCTGAACTTCTCTCTCCAAGGTAAATAAACTAGTCCTGACCGGTGTGGCTCAGCTGGCTGGGCATTGTCCTGCAGAGCGAAGGCTTGCTGATTTGATTCCTGGTCAGGGCACAGGCCTGGGCTGCAGGTTTGGTCCCTGGTCACAGCTTGCTCTAGAAGCAACTGATCAGTATTCTCTCTTACATGGATGTTTCCCTCCCTCGTATTCCCTCCCTTTTCTTCTCTCTAAAAATAAAGAAAATCTTTTAAAAAATGAAATAGACTAAAAAAAAAAAAAAAAAAAACAACAACAACAAAAAGGCAAAATAACCCCAAGTACAATAATGGTGTTTAACCTTAATTTCCATATAAAAATCACCTGGCTTTTTATTTCAACTACAAGTACATGTGAAATGACCATGTTAGATAGAAGTATGCCAGATGCTTCATCAAGGTATTCAAGTCCCTATTACACACACACACACACATTAAGGGAATGAGACTCAGTTCTGCCTAGTGCCCTCCCAGATATTCTGGGCTTTGCAGGAGCTGCCCTAGACACCTGGTGCCTCCAGTGGCCCTTGGTGATGCTGTACCCAGCCCTGCCCTCCTTGCACTGCACCCGTACTTCAGACTATCAAAGGCACACTCTTATTAAGCTGATCTTGAGAAGCACCTCATAAAATCATTCAAGTTAAGGTATGGCTGACTACTATATTATCTCCTATGAATGCTTATGTATTGAATAAAAGGTTTAAAGAGAAACATTTCACCCAAAATCCTCTAATGGTAGAATTTTAGACAAAACAGTCAGTGAGTTCCATGTTTTGGGTAAGAAACCCTTTCTACAACCCTCCTATTCCGTCACACTGACCATTTCCCTCTGCATCTGTTTCATAAGATAGCTCTGCCCCTACGGTGGGGCTGAGATGGATCCTGCATTTGTAGGAACAAAGGTTCACGTGGATATAATGATGTGGAAAGTCTGACCCCTCAATCTGTCGATTCATGTAGATCAGAACCAAACTCTCTGTGGAGGGTGAGGGACCCTTCATCCATTTCTGGTCAGCACTTACTTAGGAAAGAGACATGCGTTATCCCCAGCGTCTCAACCAAAGTAATGGAAGTGGGTACATTTGGCACCAAGACATTCCTCAGACCTTTGCAGGGGCTCAAAGCCTATAACCCAGTTTTGTTTAGTTTTTTCCTTCAAGAATGTCACAAAGCACTTAATAATCAGTGTCTGTAAAACCTTTCTAAAAATAACAGCTTCAGAACTGACCTCTTGCACTGCTGACAAAGGACTCTCTGATTTGGTCCTATCCAAGCAAGATAACAGCCTCTCTGTAAGAATAGAAGCATGTGTCAAGATAAAGACGGAAGTGGAGAAAATGGGTTGGAAGCCAGCCTTCATCACCAAGTATCCAAGCAGCCAAGAAAAGAACCAGGAAGGGCGCCCACCAGACACTGCCTGTCCCAAAGGCTCCGACAGATGTGTTTCTAAATCCATGTTTCTCTAACCTGGTGTTCCTAAAAACCTGTCTAGATACTTTGTTTAAAAAATACAGACTCCCAGGACCACTCCAGGTCTACAAAGTCAAAACTGCAGGGGCGGGGTCCCAGCCAGCACCCAGCAGAGCCTCAGGGAAGTTTCAGAAACAACGTTCCAAATGAAACAATAGGTAACTTTTTAAAACTTTGTAATCACATAACTTCAAAGTGCTAGGGTGTATGAGAAAATCCAGGCTTAATTGGAGGAAGTTAGAACCTTCTTTATCTATTTAAAATTATGGAATATAATCAACATGTAATGAGGAAATTAATGTAACTAAAAGTTAGCCAAACAAAACCTCTCCCTTTAACTATATCCTCCCTGGAAGACCCCCCATCGCCTCCCTCCCTGCATGGCTACAGAACTAAGAGCCTTGCATCTCATCCCAATAGAGAGCAGCCATAAGGAGCAGGCAATCAATTCTTTGTCAGACCCCACAGATGCCTTCCTGATATCAGCCTTTTCATCATTCTGCCTCCAGGCGACTAATTCTCTTCTCAGCTTTACGTGAAGACTTGCTACTCACAAGGTGGACAAATCTGGCAGCATGAATGTGTCAGTGGGAGCTTGTTAGAAATTTAGAATCCCAGGCTTCACCAAGCCTTGCTAAATCAGTCTGCACTTTTAAAAGATTCCAGATAGTAACTCTTTTGTGCATTCAAGTTTGAGGAGCCTCACTTTAAAGCAGGGAGAGTGCCAACATGAGACTTCCCCCCCACCTGCAGGACACACAGGTCACCCACCCACCCACTGATGCTCCAGGCTCTTAGAGACTGTCTTCCCTCACACTCTGCACTCAACATCTTGTCAGCTTTGGTTTGTTTGTCTTGGGGCAAAATCACCATCAGACCATCAGCAGAGCCCAGGGACCAGCTGACAATCCGAAGCCCAACTCTTAGGCAGTTAAAAGGAGACTAGAAGTACTGATCACCTCTTACATTCTCAGCTCGTTCTTACGTCTGCCTCCCTTAGAAGGCAGGCGTACAGACCCATAACCATAAATCAGTAGTGGCAAACCAAAGTCCAAACAATACTATGGAATGCTGGCTCTCTGGGTTCCAGCACAATGTTAATGAGGTCAAGGTCATGGGTACAATTAACTTCCTCTGTATCTTGGCACAGACTCCAACCCCTCTGTCCTGTGGCCACCTACAAAGGCTCGTGCACCCTTGGTTACTAAGAGAACAGAGAATGACAAAGGGAGGCTGAACAGAGCAGCACCAGTAAAGGACTCAAAGAACTTAAATGACTGATGAGCAGAAAGTACCAAGAAACAGCCCACAGACCAGAGGGATGGCTGACATGACAGCTGACCGGATCAGAATTCAACATTATCTGGACAGGCTGAACAACATGCCAGAATGAGAAAGCTGAAATGTCACAAGAAGAAATGGGAAGATCCATGGTCAAGATTTTCAAAATTAAATACGTAAAAAAGCCAGAGGAAATTTAACCTGAAGGCAATTCTTATTTTAAAATGTTTAAATCTCACACACACACACAGACACACACACACACACACATTATGTTGACTGTGTAGTTGCTAAAAAGCTAACACGCTCTTTGCATCCATTAATCCAGTTTCCAGACCTGGGGAACAGTGCCCCCCCATCCCCTGCCCTGGTAACATATCTGGTCAGTCTATCTACACAGGTGTATTCAGGTATATACAGCCTGTCACACCTTTTCATCACTACCACCACTTGGGTTCTTATCATTCAATGTGGCCTCTACCAGACTACCGCTCTTTTTGTTTGTGGATTATAAACATTCCACACACCTATTTAGCTCTCTTTGATGCTGCCCTTTCTTTACTAATCAAGAAAAGAACTATATTCCTAAGTACAATGTGGAAAAATCACGTAAACAGACAAGATAACTTAAGCAGTCTCATTTACCAATGACCTACAGTCACCTATTTAAGTCAGCACATTATGCTACATATTACAGCATGAATCTAAGCAGAATCAGTAATTAGGTCAGTAAAATTACAAGTTTCCACTGCAGAAAAACCCTGAAAGGACTACTATAAGAATGAGCAAATGACAGAGTAAGTATCTGTTTAGACATACTTCTCTATGTAGAATCATCTTCTAGGAATAGACAGCCATTAGAAAAAAAACAAACAAAAACAAAAGGATGTGATTTTAGATTGTTTTTAAAGTTGTGACCCATGTTTTTCTTGTTATAGTTCATATACAAATGGTAGTCATTTATTTAAAAAAGACTGCTTACTGGTAAGTTTATAATTCTCAGACTAGTCTATTTTTAATTTCAGAAATTTTCAACCATTTGTAAGGTATATAAGTGTCTAATCACTATGTTGTACACCTGAAACTAATAATATTGTATGTCCACTGTAATTAAAATAAATTAAGAAAAATAAAATGCAAAAAAAAAATTGATCTCATGGGCAAAAGAAAATTTAAAAAATTTTTAAGATGTCAATTTGTCCTGAGTAAGTGTGTGCCATGGACCACTTACCAAAGATTAAATGAAGCCACTATCTACGCAGTTATAGCCATCCTTAAACAACTGACTAAATGCCCCAAACCTGGAAAACAACATGGGAAACTCAGCCCAACTGTAGCCTGCCCCAAGAGAAAGGAAGCTTGAACTCCAGGTGCCCTTGACAACACAGCTCAATGTGGAAAGAAAATGCGAAACAATAGAATCAGTAGAGGAAAAAGAGCCCCTCCAATTTTCCAGGCATATAGAGTGTTTGCTGCTAAAGAAATATTTAAAAGATCACTGTTGGTTCTAGTTCTACGGAACACTGAAACAATTTAAAAAAAAAAAAATCTGACACGTCAGTATAGTATGTATTTAATTCAGTACTTACCAATCAGACAGATGTTTACACATTTAGATAGAGAAATGAAACACATCTCAGATCATACTTACAATGTTTATGAAAAAGTATAAAGCATGTCTACAATAAAGAGTGGGTTCTTCCCTATTGCTTGTAAGAAGCTGACCCACTCTGGCTTTGGGTCCCAGCACCCAGTCCTGGTTCTAGTGCCCCAGCCTTCCAATATTAGTAACTATATACAAAATATGAATTTATTTTTAAAGATGAAGACCTGTAACGTACCACAGATAGTAGATATACAGTGTTGTGACCAAAACGGTTTGGTACAAAAAAAAAAAAACACAAACAAAACAAAACCTGGTAATTGTATTGTTCTGATTTTAAAAGTAACATGCTACTTATTGAAAATCTGAAAAACAGAAAAATAAGAAAACAGTCACCTGAAACCCCCCTCATCCAAGATAATGAGTTAAAATTTTAGTCTACATTCTTCTGGTCTGTCTGTGGCTACCAGTGTTCCCTTCCATGGCACCCTACTTGGGCAGGTGAGGGGGTGGCGTTACTACTCATTACACAGACTGACAATGATTGATAATCCCCGCTGGCCTTACCCTAAACCTACAGCAGTAAGGAATAATGGTCTGGTCGTACACAAGTCAAACACTGTGCCAGCAATTCAATGTGCATTCATTGGGGTCTACTTTGCACTCTTTTATCTATCCCGCCAATGAATGAAATTCAAATTAACAGCAATAGCCCCTGAGAACCATGTGGTAACTTCAATTAAAAGGGCAGAAAAGCCTTGTCCTTTGTGCACAGGAAAACAAAAGTTAGGCCTCCTAGTAGTACAAATTCTCAGGGCTCCCGGTCAGAGAGCTTTTTCTGGATGCCTTCTTGCAATGTCTTTAGGTAAAGACCAGGAGAAACCCGACTGCCTTCTCTAAGGTGGAGAAATTAATGTTGGAGGAAAAGGGGTTGTTGAGCAGTTGTAAATAAAGACTTGGGAGCCACAAATACCTGTGCAGCCGCCCACCAGCAATGCAGGGGCCCCTGAGGGTCTGTGCACTTTTGGGATCAGAGAGCTTCAATCACAACAGAATGTTCTTAGTTCCACAGACAGGAAGTGCTTTAAAAGTCCACACACTAACGGTTGTAACAGCCTAGCTTCCTACATTGACCTGAGAGGCAACTCCTTACTGTACTGTCCATATACAGCCAAAGCTGGGCAACCTGGGTACCCCTTGTTGAACTATTCTCTGTACATAAAAACAAGAAAATTACTGCTTTCACTGCTAATATCACCTCCGTCAGTGCTGAACATTGTTTGTTATGAACCCACTGAAACCCTCCATACACTCCATTCAAATCCCACAACTGGGTAGACTTCAGTGACTATGAATTTAGAAACCATGCGAAGAGTTTTTAAAGTTAGTTTAATTGCACTATCCTAAATAGGACCTCAAATGTTCACCCCAAATAAACACCTCAGAGGCCTTTTTCATTTTGATTGGAATTTTAAATAGTGTCTATAATGCCACTTCAACTGTGTTATTAAGTCAAAATCTGAACAAACCTATGAAGAAAAAGTCAAAATACACTGAGGTTCTTCCTTCTTACCTGCCAAGTCAGGGTTAAAGTTGGCTGTTTCTCTTGACCTCTTGATGGTAATGAAGTTACACTAAAAACAAACAAACAAACAAAAAAACATGCAGATAACATACCTGTTTAGCTATGTTCAGTATTTTGTAGATGCACAGAATGCAGTTTACATTCTCAGCAAGTGAAGGTCAACCTACATTTTCTGAAATACTATACCTGTATATTAGACAGTTCAGGCTGCTATAACAAAATACCATAGACTGGGTGACTTAAAAAACAGACATTTAGCCCTGGCTGGTGTGGCTCAGTGGACTGAGTGCAGACCTATGAACTAAAAGATCACCGGTTCGATTCCTAGTCAAGGCACATGCCTGGGTGGTGGGCCAAGTCCCTGGTTGGGAAGTGAAATAGGCAACCACACACTGATGTTTCTCTACCTCTCTTCCTCTCTCCCTTCCCCTCTAAAAATAAATAAATAATTTTTTTTTTTTTAATTTAAATCACATTTATTTTTCACTGTTTTGGAGCCTGGAAATCCAAGATCAAGGTGCTGTTCCAGGGGGATTCAGTTCCAAGAGAAGGCTCTCTTTCTGGCTTGCAGAAGGCTAGCCACCTTGTCACAGTGGCAGAGGATGCTCTGGTCTCTCTTCTTGTAAGGACACTAGTCCCATCATGGGGGCTTGACCCTCATATGATCTCATCTAATCCTAAGTATCTCCCAAAGGCCCTACCTTCAAATATTATCACACTGGGGCCCTGGCTGGTGTGGCTCAGTGGGTTGAAACATCATCCCATGAACCAAGAGGTGGGAGATTGGGTTAGGTCACAGGTTTGATTCCCAGTCAGGGCACATGCCCAGGTTACAGGTTCAATCCCCAATTGGGGCCCATGCAAGAAGGCAGCTGATCAACATTTTTCTCCCACCCTCTCTCCATTCCCTTCCTCTCTCTCTTAAAAGCAATGAAAAAAAAAATGTCCTCAGGTGAAAATTAAAAAAAAAAAAAAAAAAAACCTTCACATTGAGGATTAGGGCTTTAATTCAACACATACATTTCAGAACAACACAAACATTCTGTTCATAAAAATAAGTGTGGGTGGGGTTGGGGGGGAGGATCGATTTTATCAGTTTACAGCCTAGCTGTTCAATACACTCAGAACCATTCTATTCACATTCCTCTAACAATCTCAGTTCAAAGGAACATAAACAGATCTTACCAAGTATACAAAATAACACTAGTAGGAGTCTGGTCATTTAAGGCCAAGGTCAGGGGCTTGATTATCCCCACTTAGGCCTGTTGAAAGGATAAAAGAGAAAAATTCAGTTGCAAGGACACAGATTACTGTCACTTTGAGCAATATTTAGTAAATCTTGACAGACCAGGCAACCACTTGCCTCTACTATACAAATAATTCTCTTTCATCCCTAGCCTCAGATCTCTCTTCCGGCTTGTGTATCCAACTCTCTGCTAGGCAGACTCACAGTTCAGTTTGGGATTCAACTGAACTCATTACTTCTTACCGTCTCCCAGAACTGAGGTTCGCCACAGCTGCTTACCAAAGTGAATGGCACCTTGACCCACACCAGTCACCCCGGACTCCCTCTCTCTAAGTGTCCACTCTCTCATTCCCACACCAGGTGCCCTCAGTATTCCTGCAGGGCCTCCCAGCTCACTTTCTGTTCCCTGCCCTAGTCACCTTGTTACCTAGCCTACCTTGCAACCACCGAGTTCTTTCTGAAGCACAGTATGATCATGTCACTCACCTGCTACAAATTCTCCATCTTCCACATAGCTTTTGAGATCAAGTGCAGACTCCCCTTCTCAGCACCAAGACCCTACAACCTAAGGTACTTCCCTGTACAACTGTGCCTGCCATCCAAGCAACTGCTCTCAGTGCCTGCCTACCTTACACTTTTTCAAGTCTTCTAGACTCCAAACATATGAATTATTATTTATCATTTTTACTGTGATTTTAAAAGTAGTGAAAAACAGAAACAAAACCTTGAAGGTACATGACAAACCAGGTTTCCATTCTTTAAACTCTCAGTCAGGTCTTCTACAGCAGGAGTCAAGTATTTCAAATGCCAGAGCAGACTCTTCCCTGGACACAATCTGGGTTTTATAAGCTGATGATAAGATCTGACCTTTGAGTCCTTTGCCTTTCTAAGGCTGAGAAGACTACCTCTACGTAAAACTACTGTTTGTTATCATGGCCTGTCGGCTGGTGGTTCTAGTCAGACACTGCTCAAACTGGACACATACTTTTATAAAGCACAAAAAGAAAAAAAAAGAAAAGAAAAGAAAGAAAGAAATAGCCCCTCCTCCCCTTATCCCTCTGAAGGACCCAGAGGACTGGCTGCCCTCTGTCACCACCCCCAGCCAGGTCACCTCTCTCTGTGGAAGAGAAGAATACCCAGCCTGCTTCGTTCCAGGTATAGGATCTTCTGATTCAAAACGAGACCTTCCAGGGTGGGGGAAAGATGTCCTTTGCACACAAGGTTTGTCTCTCCAACGATTGATAGAATGTGTGCTCTGTGAGAAGGGACGCTTGCTCTTGGTTCTTGCTGTGTTACCAGAGGCCAGAACAGAGCCGGGCCCATGGGTATTTGCTGAAGGACAGGATGAAAGAATGGATGGATGATTGAGCACACAAACAGGCATTCCTCCCAAATTAGAAAGGCAACATACAGCCCAGTTTTCCAGCTCAAAAAATACTGTTTTGCAAAGGATGCCCTTTGTTTACTTTGCTCTTAGGTAAAAACTGAGCAATGTATCATTAAAAGAGATGATTTTTAGTTGGAATAAACTCTAGAGACTAGATATTTACTTGCTATTTGTATCCTTTTAAGAGGAGTAAGCATTGAGTAAGAACATTACCTTTAGGATCCCAAAGAGACACACTCACCTTATCTACCAGTACAGATTTTTTTTTTTTTTCCCTTTCCTCAAATACAGTTTGGAGGTTTACTTTGGTAGGACCTGGACTGCAGAATTTGCCATTGCAAGGGGGCAGTGAAACCTAGAATTGCAAACCACACCTCTGTTCTGTCCTCAGATCCACACAGAGTCTGCACTACATATGCCCTGGAACTAAAGTTCCAGAAAAAGCTGACCAGGGTGGGCCAAGGCACGCAGCCTGCAAGTCCTAGAACAACCCTAGGTGTGGACTGCGCCAGGCAAGGCTGATTGGTACAGCCTCATCACAGGGTCTGCCTTAAGCAAAAGATGATCATCCTAAATCCAAGCACCCTTGCCTTCAACCTCTTAGAATGGCTCTGCTTTTTCCTGGGCATTTGAAACACTTGGCAACCTTTTAACATTTTCTGAGGACTCAGCCAGAAACACCACCCAAGTCCTATACAAAAGTAATCACAGTTAATCCTCAAGGTAATCCTTTGACTTGAACTCTTATCACTACCATTTTACAACACTGGAAACCAAGGCTAAGAAAAGTTAAACTACTTGTCCAAGGTTGAGATAATGACACCTCTGGGGATATAATTTGGAGGCCCAATTTGGACCTCCTAATTTTGGTCTCCTACTTTATCAATTCTTTGCAATTAAAAAATTGACAGCCCTGGCTGGTGGCTCAGTGGAATGGTGCTGGCCTGCAAACCCAAAGGTTGCTGGTTCAATTCCCAGCCAGGGCACATAACCAGGTTGCAAGCCAGGTCTCCAGCCAGATCCATAGCTGGAGGCAGGTGAAAGGCAACCACACATTGATGTTTCTCTCCCTCTCTGCTTCCCTTCCTTCCTCCCTCTCTAAAAATAATATATAAAAATCTTTCTAAAAAAATTGAGAAGCTATATGTAAACACTATTCATTAAAAAGAAATATGTACTTTTCCATATATTGTTTTCCTATCTCCTACTCTGGGTTTTTCCTTCCTGCCTGGTCCAAACACAATATGCAATCATTTCTCTGCCAGCAGGCACGTGCCACCAATTCTGAGCCCATCACATGGATGAACAGTATTCCTTTTCCCAGAAGGCATCACTTTGCTCTCATCCACCAAGATCCTTGTTCCTTCCTATAGACAAATTACTGGTCCATGTATCATAACTCAAAGTACATTCAGGAATGTTCATTTGCAGTGTAATCCTTCTTCCTAATTAAACAGCTCTGAAGACGAAATTTCCTTCCCCCTACCCCATCATCTCTAGTAACACACGCCCATAACATAAGAGTTCTATCTGACATTACTTCAAACCCCTCAAATATTATTTCATCAGAATCAGATTTCAGACATAGATTAATGACAAGACTGTCACAGTATGACAGCAAAAAGAAATGAGAATTTTACGTTTTATCGTTTTACTTCTTTTCCCTACCTTTAAAACACTTCATCTCCCCCAGCAGCATCTGTTTTCTATCTCTTAAGTTTGAAAAGGAAAAGTCGTCTTCAAAGAGGGCCGGTAGAAAAGATCAGGAAAGGGCAATTCCAAAGAAATTAACATCAGATCATCGCCTAAACCTGGCGTGGGGGAAGGACAGTAAAAGTACCTTGCAGATGATAAACGTCCCTTCAAATTCTGTTACTCTAAGTTTAACTCCTAGGACGCGACTCTAACAGCTTCCCTTCCCGCTCCCGCCCACACCTCTCCTTCCTCCGGGTCCACACACACTTGTCTATAGAGGCCGCTTTGAGATTTCAAACAGTTCTGCGTCCACAAGTGGGTCACTGAGAGCAACCTACAATCACAGTGGAGAAACCGGGAAATACAGGAAATGCCCGCGATGGGCGCCAGGGTAGGGATAAGACTCGGTCTTGACTCCCCTTTTACTCCCATTGAAAAGCTCACGGACGCTCCCGAAATAAGAAAAGTTGGACGGGATTGTAGAAAAACGTTTGCTTTCCTGAATTCAAAAAAACACGGCACCGCTGAACGGAAAAGGGGGGAAAATCTTTGTGCCTAACAATCTCCAGAAACACACACATCCCGCGGACTCACCCCATCCCAGGGACTCAACCCACCCACTCTAAACGCGGTCTTTCCCCGCTCGACTCCCACCTCCTCCAGCCCGCACCCGAAATCGCTGCGCTGCCCACAAAAATGCAGCCCAGATCGGAGCAGCAGCTGACGTCTGCGGCCGGCGTGACCCACACGCCGCAGACCAGGCTCCCGGGCGCAGGACCAGGAGCGCTGAGCTGCGCCCCAGACTCGCGCGCAGCCTCGCCTGCGGTCGCCGCGGGTCGCGCCGGCTTCCAGGGACATTTCTGTTGCAGGCACAACTTTTTTCTACTCCTGCGGCCGGCGGCCGCGGCGGCGAGAGCAGAAGCAGCCGTCCCCTCCCGTGCTCAGCTCCCGACACCCGTCCAGCTGCAGCTCCCCGGCCGGGTCCTCTACCCTCCCCGTGGGCTCCGGAGCGGAGTTCCTGCGCCAGCCGCCGCGCTCGCAGCCAGGTCTCCGCCGGCAGCGCGGGTTCGGCCAGCGCGGTCGCGGGGTCCCCGGCCGCTCCACCCGGACCGAGATGCCGGCTCTCCCCCGCCGCCGCGCGCGCCCGCGCCCGCCGCCCCAACTCACCCGGCCCCGGCTCGGCGGCTCCGAGCGCGCAGCCTTCCCCAAATCGGGGCTTTCCGTTACGCCTCCTCGCAGCCACCGCTCTCCGGCCCCGCCAGCCGCTCGGAGACGAAGGAGGAGGGATAAAAAGAGAGGCGGCGGCGAGGGAGGGGGCGAGGGAGGGGTGGGGAGAGGGTCCACGGGTGGGGGAGGAGGAGCGGGCAGGGCGAGCGCGCCGACCTGGGCCGCCGCCGCCGGGCTCACAGGAGGAGGAGGAAGAGGGGCGGGGGCAGAGAAAGAAAGAGGCCGCCGCGGTCCCGCTCGCTGGCGGGCGTCCGGGGGTGGGGTCGCGGCCCGGGGCTCCCCCGGAGTGGGGCGGGGCGGGGGGGAGGGCGAGGCCCGGCCTCCGGGAGGAGTGTCCTGCGCGGCCCCCGAGGGTGTGGACGAAAGGGGATCCCCGGCGGGAGGGGCGGAGGCCCGGGGGCCTGGGACCGTGTCTCAGCGCCCGCCCGGCGTCGGCGCCTCCGGGAGTCCGGCCAAGGTCCTCCTTGGCCGCGGGGGGGACCTCCGGGGACAACTTTGGGAACCCGTCTGAGGAGTATCGATAATCGCACCGCCAAAGGCGGGGAGCTACGAAGTTGGTGTCGGGGTGAGAGGCCCGGGGCGGGCGGAGACAGGGCTCTGGAGCGCCCCGGGCAGCTCTCCAGGCCTGGGCCCGAGCGGGAAGAACGTGCGTCCGGTGGTCCGGGGGAACCCAGAGTGGAAGGTGGGGTGGGGGCGCATAGACCCTCATTCTCGCCTTCATTATCCAGGACAGGAGGCTCCAAGCATACGTCTCCTTGCCCTGTGAGTCTCTAGGTGAGGAAACTCAGGGAGAACAGAATCAAAGAATATTTGTAAATAGGTTGCTGGGGGTCCTGAAGCATCCTCCCCTGCGCTCAGATTACGGTTTCGGGATGAATTTCTTAGGCGTTTTGTCTGACAGTCTGAAAAGCAAGCTCGTGGAGAGAGGAAACTCAGTCACTCCCCACCAGCGCCCTGAGAGTAAAGAGTGCAGAGTTAAAGGACCACGAGTTAAGGTGACAATATTCCTTGTTATAATTTAAATTGGGACGAGACACTTAGGCAAGCAAACCCTTGTCTTTTGCCCCAGGCTTCCTGTGGCTCCCAACTGCGGGGCCTATTGTCTGGGGCACAGTTTTCAGTGAACTCAGACCCTAGCAGTCAATCAGGGGCCTCTCTCCTTCATTGCTGCTCACATCGATTCTGCTAAGCCCTTTCCAGTAGCCCGTCCTTTTCCAGACCAATGCCACCTTCCTTGTTCCCGGTGGTATTTAGAGACTTCGTGGCTTCAGTTGCCACCTCCTCGGTTCCCTCTTAACCTGCACAAACCTACAGGTTATGGGTTCAAGAAGTTCACTCAGTGCCGGCCTGTGAACCCAAAGGTTGCTGGTTGGATGGTCAGCCAGGGCACATAACCAGGTTGCAGGCCAGGTCTCCAGCCAGGTCTGTAGCTGGAAGCAGGTGAAAGGCAACCATACATTGATGTCTCCCTCCCTCTCTGCCTCTCTCCCTTCCCCTCTCTCTACAAATAATAAATAAAATATTTTTTAAAAAAAGAACTTTGCTTTGGCAGACACCTGCCTGTTCTAGAAGTTCTTTGACACAGAGCATTCTGAATTGCTTAAAATCTTTTCTATTCAAAACCGTCCACCTACCAGCCCCTGGGAGCCTGGTATTCTTACATCTGGGTACCCTCCCCTCCCCGGAGAAGGTTCCATACTGTATCCATGTGGGAGTTTCTGATGCTCTTGCCAGAACTGGAATGCTGTCTTCCATCTTCTCTCACAGCCTAGTCCTGCTTATCTTTATTGAAAATGAAGTTTGTAGTACAACGTTTCTTCTATAAAAGGATGTGTGCGTTCTTCCCATTTTTGAAATCATACAGCAGAGATAACAAGCCTTATGGGGAAAACAGGGTTAGGAGCAAACCACTCAAATCCACGTAACATTGCAACCAGGGCACCAACATCAACAGCAACTGCTCCTGGGGTGAACACACACTGCAACATACAGATGATGTATTACAGAATTTATACCTGAAACCCATACAGCTTTATTAACCAATGTCACCCCAATAAATGCAATACAAATTTTAAAATAAAAGTAAAAAAATAAAAATAAATAAAAGAGACACCAGGGATGCCCTCAGAAAAACCATGTGAGGACACAGTGAAAAAGAGGCCATCTGCAAGCCAAGGAGAGAGGCCTCGTTAAAATAATAATAATAATAAATATGTGTGTGTGTGTGTGTGTGTGTGTGTGTGTGTGTTTGTAATTTAAAAAAACAAGCCCGCCAATGCCTCGGTCTTGGACTTCTAGCCTCCACTTCTGTTGTTTAAGCCACCTGGTCTGTGTATGGCAGCTCTAACAGACTAATCCAAATACGTACTTAACTGCAGGCCTAATGCCCAGGGTACAGTGACAGTTTCCTTAACTAGGCTGCAATTATGTGAAGGCAGGACCTAAGTCTTATCTTTCTTTGTATTCCCCCAGATGCTTAGTGAAATTTCCTTCACAGAGCAGGACCTCAGGGCATGTGCACACAAATAACCAAAAAAACCCAGCAACAATTCTGAAAAAACATACCAGCAAGAGTTTATGGGCCATGTTAAATTCCTAAGAAATATTACACTAACATAAATATAGGACTTTCCCTTTATAAAAAGATGGAGGTAACTAATGAGAAGATTGGAAAGGGAGTTGTTTGAGGATGCAGAGTTAGAAAGATAAGCACAAACAAACTGTAAAAATAAGAGGCGAATTTCCTCTCTCCAATAAGCCCTTGCAAGTTAGAGCTCATGGCCAAACCACTCCAAGAGAAAGAACACAGGTTGAGTGACCTTAGGCTTAGCACCATGTGCTGTTCAAATCTCACATCCTGCTCTGCATTTAGCTTGCAGCTGCTCTTGGTGCGAAATTTGAGGTGCTGAGTACAACACAACCACCCCAATTTACTAATATCCTTTCCCTATCTATCAATCGTGAATGAGCTAATCCACTTCATAGGATGGTCTGTCCACAAAGTATCGAGCCAGTGTTAATAAAATTAAAACAGGTTGTGCGGCCATACTTTGGGGACTGACGTTGTACTCTCATTACAGAGACATGCAAGTAATAGAGCAGACTGTACTTACTTCTATGCTTATAAAGTAGACTGTGCTTCCTGCCATACATTTGAGCCCTTAACTGTATGGCAGGTGTCGTTCAGACACTGGCGATGCATTAATGAACAAGGAGAAACACAAAAATGTCTGCCATCATGGATGTGGCCTTGAACAGGCATCACAGATGATTTGTATTACTTGGTGGGATTACACGTTTCATATGTATGCAACTTGAGGCCTCATCTACATTCTAATCTCTTTGACGGCTAGAGTTAAGCCTTATGTTTTCGTATCTTTCGCAATGTCTTTCACAATGTCACAATTTCACAATATAGTAAATACCTACCGGGGCATGTAAATTAGGGAATTTATGCTCATTTGTATCTTGTGCTATTGAATTCACCAAAGAGCCACTTGGCAATCCAAAACTAAAGTTTTCTCAAGCTCTTTCACCAGGGACCAGCCAAGATGGGCCATATAAGACTGTGAAGAAGGTGGCCAGGCTCATCATGGAGAGGCATTGCACACACCTAGGTGACTACTTCCCTCTAAAAAGCGCATGTGTGAAGAGATTGCCATCATCCCTAGCAAGAAGCCCCCTCAAGAAGCTGGGCAGCTGCATACACCTATGATGAAGCAATTCAGAGAGGCCCCTTGAAAGCTATTTCCATCAAGCTGAAGGAAGAGGAGAGAGAGGGGGGAGATAATTGTGTTCCAGAGATTTCAGCCCTGGATCAGGAGATTGTTAAAGTTGATCCCGACACTAAGAAAATGCTGAAGCTCATGGGCTATAGCAGTCTGTCTAACCTGCAGGTCACTCAGCCTACATTTGGGAAGAATTTCAAAATACCACATGGAGCTGTTGGAATCTTTCTGCTGTGCTGTAATATTGATAAACCATGAACAACCAAACCAAAAAAAAAAAGAAAGAAAGAAAGAAAGAAAGAAAAGTTTTCTTGAACCATGTTTGTTGCTATTTGGGCTAAAATCAAAGCAAGCATCCCCCAATAGGAGCATTTGGATCTGAAGAATAGATAAATTACACTTACTAGGAAGCAAGAAGTTAGAGATGGGAAGGAGAGGGAAAGCAAACAAGAAGAGAAAGGCTAAAAGGTGGAGTTCGTGAAGAAAATCACCTGCTGTGTTCTCTGGAAAGGCAGGCCTGGGGAAAGAAGGGTAATAACAGGAACTCTGGGATATTGTGAATACTGCTTCAGCCACATTTTCAAGAAACACTTACTGTGAGGCCAAAGTAAAGGATAAATTAAAGGGAACCTGCCAAGTTTGATCAAATGACAAGGAGGCCTTGGAAGAAAATAATTATGAGTCACCGGATAGATCATAAGGTAAAATTACCCTGGGTCTGGCTAAAATGTTGTGATTTTGAATTTACTTGTCTATGCAGATCATTCAGTCCCTTGAACATTATGCCCTACATGGTATAACTTACATTAACAGGTCTAGACAGTTTTCATGTGTGAACACTTTGTATCCTATTCTGTGCATGAATCTGCTTAGATTTTAAATACAATAAAATATATATTTATAACAGGCACATTTGATGTATTTTCATGATTATCATCATACTGAAGATTTATTAAATTTGCTTATTCATTTTCATAAAAACCTACCTCTCAAATCCACTACTAGCAACCCCATTTTGAGAGATGGTATTTTTTTATACAGTGATCATAGAATTTCAGTGCTAAACACAAACTTGGAAATCAATGTCTTTTAAAAGTCACATAAAAAATTAAGTGATTTAAACTGAGAATCTCTTTGGGGAAACTAGCAAAATTGCAATTCACCAACTTGGTGCTGTGAAAATCAGATCTTTTAAAATTATAATTTTGCTTTTTCATTACATGGACCTAATTGTACAAAGAAGCCATCTAAAATTATAAGACTCCATTTTCCTTGACAAACATGGCTTGAGAAATGGCAGTTTTGAGCACAAAAACTTGAAGGGCTCTACTGATTAAAAAGAACCCTGTCTATTAAAGTCAGTATTCTGATCTACGTGAGACAGAAGCCATTTTGAGGGCCATAGAAATGGCTTGGCTAAAGTCTCTAACAGACAGTAATGTCATGTATCAGTTTCTGCCTCCAACTGGCAGTTTTTAAGTCAAAGATAAAAATGAAGCCTGTAAGTACAAATAAAATTTCTTTGTTTTAACTGAAATCCCATTACCAAAGTGCTAGGCTATCTGATGAATGAGGATCTGATAAATGTCTGCAACTGATAACAGCTATCACAAGTACCAATGGTACTTAGGGTTTTTCGGTAATTCTAGTGGGAGAACAGTTGGACCAAGTCATATATGAAGGGCCATGAGCTCCTGATAAAGAAAACCTCAATGACAGAAAAGACTCCCTTTTCCCACTCACATTTATTAAAGACAACATTAACAATAGAGCCAAGGAGAAACCTGGCCCTCAAAATATAGAGTGACTAAGTCATGAGAGAAATAAGCACTCAGAACTTTAGGCATTTGCTCTCTCCCGGTAAAAACTGAGGGCTTTTGGCCACTTTTATCTTTCAGACCTCTTGGTCTTTCCTTCTATAAATGAAGTAATAGTTTCAATTCGCCACTAATTTCTAAAGTAGTCTGCTTTCCTGCTTCTACTAGACTCCATGTGACTGAGTAAACTCACCCAAGAAGGTGCTCCATTCATTTCCTCCTATTATGTCATCATTACCATAAACAAACACATCTGGCCCTCATTCAAATGAGCTTACCTCTGAAGTGAGGTGGAAATTTCCACACAGTAAGAGTGTTTTACTGCAATATTACTTTGTGAGTTGCATGCAAATTCTGCAACATTTTTAGCTACTCATAACCTGTAACTGGCAAATTCGATTCACTGGATCTTTAGTCACTCCAAATCCTCACCTGCAGACATTTTCCTGGATTACAAAACTTTCTTAGAAGAGGTACAAAATACAAAGAAGCTTGGGGGGGTTAACTGTCTTAATGGTATTCATGACAGGCATAAAACCACCCACAGAAAGTATGCTTTAGTCCTTTGTAATAATAGTGCTGTGCATCTAGTCCCTAACTTGTGCTTTCAGGAACTTTATCTTTTCTATTATGAATTATGTGTTGCTGTGAAAACCTCTAAGACTTAAGGTTGTTTTATTATTACCCTCATTAGTTTCTACAATAAAATTTGGAAAACACTCAGCATGATTCAATAGCAAGGCTAAGATGAGAATTCCTGAAAACTGCTTTTTTTTGTTCCCATTGTGAAGAGGATGCTTGTTCCTGATCTGGCCCAGACCAAAAATATCTACTCTTCAATCTGAAAATCTTGCCTGTAAGGAACTTTCTTCTTTTACTTTCTCTGCCAGTCCTCTTCCTGGAAACAAGAAGCACAAGCATGTATAATGTTTGTCCAGAAGGCATCCAGCCATGTAATATGAAAAATAGAGGCATTTATTAACAAAGATTCAAGGTACATGAAACATTGTACATAGGACAATGATGTCTCAGTCCCCTTCAAAGTAGGTACCTTGAGACTTCACACAGTTCTCCCAATTACCATCAGCTTTTCCTGTTTTCCCATCAAATATTCCTAAATGTCATCATCAATGATCTGAAATCTCTTCCCTTTTGAAAATGATTTTAGTTTTGGGAAAAGCCAAATTTGGGCTGTAGGTGGGCTAAGTCACCTAGCTGATGTGATGTTTTGTTAAAAAACTCTGCACAAGATGTGATGTAGCAGGCACGTTGTCATGATGAAGCTGCCAACCACCAGTCTCCCATAGCTTCGGCCTTCTGAATCATCTGAATAGTTTCTGTGGAGGAATGTTCAAGCTTAATGCAAAATTTGATGCAGATTTGTTGCTCTATTTGCTCAGACATTTCGAATGCAATGACCACACAGTACACATGCTAACTCCACAGCGTATACTGCCCTCACAGACTAGTACAATGAAGTTGTCATTATTCACACATGCGAATTCCAGTCCACTCTCCTTGGTTGTCAGGTTACACTGATGTCACACAAATTGTTCTCTTTTTATTAACAATGGCTCAACTTTTTCTGGATAGACCTCACATATCTGAAAAATTTCCTGTTCTCAGGCACCCTATTTTCACATAGAGCTAGAATTAGAAGAGATGTTATTTACTATTAATAATAAAAATATTGAATATTATTCATTATTCTGCCTGCTTCCAAATGGTCCTGAAGTGACTTATTATTTAAAATAATAAAAGAACATAAAAGATCCTCTTACCAGGGTCCTGGTTTACCAGAGCTGAGCATTAAATTTAGCTCTGGGCTTTCCAGAGCCAAGGTAAGAATGACATATAATGAATAATATAGTATAGTCCTTACGATCTGGTAAAAGAATCATAGTTGTTCCTCAAGTTAGGCAAACTTTTTCCTGGCACTAACCTCTAAGAGAAATTGAATCATGGAAATTCTTACGTAAGAAACACTGGACATTCTAAACCTCTAGCTGTAGCATCTTCATTGAGAGAAAGCAGCAAACTCTTGCCCTGTGGAACAGAGAGAGTACAAAGTGAACGAGAGATGACAGAATTGTCTAGACTGTGTTGTTACCATGGCTGAAACTGGATTACCTGAACTTAACTTCCACCTAGACTCTGAAACCCAAAGAATATTCTTGGGCCCCTCAATTAAGAAAAGAAAAAAAGATCAAGGAGTCTTCTCTTAAGCAAATTATATACCAAAAAAAAAAGGCAATTTCTTCATTGACTTCACAAATCTTTCTCAATTCTATAATTTCTATTATCTTACATAGAACTCACTTGACATCTATGACCTCTGTTCATGTCAGAACAACCTTGGGAAGGTTTTCAGTGAAAACAAGAATTAAGGACAAGGCCAATCTACACAATTAAGATTAGTTCTAGCTTTTCTTCCAACAGAATGGCATTGTGCTATGCTAATTATACAAAATAATGTTCAATCACTTTTGTTATCATACAGATGAGAATAATGTAAGCCATGAAATTACAATAAACCATAAAACTAGTTTTTAGAGCTAGAGTGATTTCTTTAAATATTCTGTCAAATTTTGCTGGGAGACAACTGTCTTAAAATTGTTATATAAAAAATAATTATATAAGGGCACCTTCAATTTTCTAGAGTGTCATGAGGAAAAATGTTTGATATTCAGGTCCTTCCACTACCTTCAAATGTAGTTTGTATTCACTAGGTGTATGGTAAGAAATGGGCTTTGGATTCCTAGAGAATGTGTACAAATTCCACTTCTGCCACCATTAGTTACTAAATAATTTTAGGCAAGTCACTTAACATCTCCAAACTTTAGGTTTTTTGCTTTTAAATGAGAATAATACTACCTATCACATGGGGTTATTATAACTTTTATATGATTGTTATTACAATGTATGTGAAAGTCTCTACTATAATGCCTAACATATTATGGATACTCAATATGTTTATTCCCTCCCCTTGACAGCCATATTCCTACAAAAAGAATTTTCTCCCAGTTCCAAAAAACTACTCTTCCCTATTTTCCAATTACATAGCTTTCCTATACTTAAAAAATTATATGAAAATCAGAACAATGAGGTACTGACATAGGGATAGATATATAGATCAATGGAATAAAATTAAAACTCCAGAAATACCCTCTCACATATATAGTCAACTGATATTGAACAAGGGTGCCCAGACATTTCAATGCAGAAAGGAGTCTTTTCAATAAATGATGCTGAGGCAAGTGGATATCTCACACAATGCAAATATATATATATTTGGGCTCTAAATGGGTCATAGACCTAAATGTAAGAGCTAAAAGTATGAAACTTCTAGAAAAACACATAGGAGTAAATCTTTAAGACCTTGGATTAGGCAATCATTTCTTAGATACGACACCAAAATCACAAGTCACTAAACAAACAAATAAAAAACACCCCCTGGACTGTACTTCATAAGAACTAAAAACTTTTGTGTGATAAGGGAACACCATTAATAAAGTGGGAAAGGAAAACCATACAAATGGGTTTAAATATTTACAAAACATGTATCTGACAAGGGACTTACATCCAGAATATATAAAGAATAGTTATAAGTCAATAATATAAAGGCAACCTGCCCCTGACTGGTGGCACAGTGGATAGATGCTGGCCTGCGAACCCAAAGGTTGCTGGTTTGATCCCCAGCCAGGGCATATAATCAGGTTGCAAACCAAGTCCCCAGCCAGGTCCATAGCTAGAGGCAGGTGAAAGCCAACCATACATTGATGTTTCTCTCCCTCTCTGCCTCTCTCCCTTCCTCTCTCTCTAAAAATAATAATAAATAAAATCTCTTTTTAAAAAAAGCTTAAAAATAAAAGGCTACCCAATTAAAAAATGGGCAAACAACCTGAATAGTTATTATTTCCAAAGAATTATACAAATGGTCAATAAGCACCCAAAAAGACTCAACATCATTAGTTAACCAGGAAATGCAAATGAAAACCAACTACACATACCAGTATGAAAAATAAATAAAGAAGATAGATATTGAGTGTTGATAAGGATTGGAGAAATTAAAGCCTTCATACATTGCTTATAGGAGTGTAAATGATGCAGCGACTTTGAGAAAGTTTATTTTCCCAAAAGATAAAACACAGTTACCATATGCCCATCTACACAAAGACTTATACATGAATCTTTAAGCAGTATTCTTCAAAATAGCCCAAAAGTGAAAATACAAATACCTATCAACTGATGAATGAACAAGCAAAAAGTGATATATACATTATTTCACTGTTCATATACATTCATTTAATGACTGAAAAGCCATAAAAATAAAATTCTGATCCATGCTGCAATATGGATGAACTTTGAAAATGCCATTTTATATATATATGATTTCATTTATAAAAATGTCTAGAATATGCATATTTATAGAGACAGGAAGTAGAATGCCAGTTGTCTAGGGCTGGAGTGGAGGTTGAGGTCAGGGGGAAGTAAGGAATGACTGATAATAGGTATGATTTCCTTTTGTGAGTGACAGAAATGTTTTAAAGTTAGATTGTAGTGATGGTTATTCAACTTAATATATTAAAAACCATTGAACTATATACTTGAAATGAGTGGATTTTATGACATGTGAAATGCATCCCAATTAAAAAAAGAAAAACATGATAGGAGAAATAGGCATGCTATCAACAACCAATAATAAATTTGGTAATCATTTGCTGTGTGTATGAGGAATACAAATATGGCTAAGCAGGGACTCCATCGTCAAAGGGCCTAAAATATAGGGAATGGATGTAGTTCAATGATCAATGCATATTTTGATTGCCAGTGGTGCTGGAATTAAATAAGTAACTGTAATATATTGTATTCATCTAACACACAATGCTGAGCACTGTACTAAGCTTAGGGACATAAAGTTGGCCTGTCCCGGTCCTTTATAGGCACCAGGCTTTGGCGATGAGAGAGAAGGAACTAGGTAAAAGCACCGGGCTAAAGATAAGAGCAGGTGCCCCCAGAGCCCATCAGCACTGAGAACAAGCATTGGAAGGAGACATGCTAGAGAAGGTTCTCTGGGAGTTACATCGTTGTTTTCAAGGATAAGTGGAAATTTATAAAACGGGTCACTCAGACGAAGGAGACTGAATGCACAAAGGCCCCCCAAAACCCCCCAAAGCCCCAAAGGACCCACAATGGAACGTACAAAAAGGAACAGTAAGAAGGAATTGATAGGGAAGGGGATAGATATTAGTGGAACCCCTCAAAGTTCCCACGAAGTTCCATCCAAGGCCCCTGGGAAGCCACTGAAGGTTTTAAGTTTCAGGAATGATCAGGTTGTTTTAGAAAGATTGCTTGGGTTGCTATGTAAGGAGATGGGTGGGGTGAGAGCAAGACCAGGAATGGAGCCATCTGCCCCAAGAGAGTGGGGATGAGAACCAAACACCTATGGGTGACCCCAAGTTTTCTAGGCTGGGTAATGCATGGCAGACAATGCCAGCCATAGAGGCAGTGAATCTGGGACACGTGGCTAAATTCCTGTTGAGGCATGGTGAACGTGACTGTCCCTCCTTTGAGTGGAAAGCCCCATAGGTCACAGGTATGCAAAGCTGGAGCTTCCCTCTTGGAAACTATAAAGACCAGTGTCAAAACCTGCTTTTGGTCACCAAGTTGTGGAGTTGGGCCCAGTTATATACCTTCCTTGGTCTCCAAGCCAAGGACAAGCCTTCAGAAATCAGAAGTTGCCAACTTTTATATCAACCACTGAAACTACACCAGTATTAGGTAGTGCTGATAAATCTGGGCATATGGAATGCTTTCCAGCCAAATGAAAAATGTCAGCTTGAATGGGCTTTGGGAAGAACTTCATGATCCAGGTGCTGATGGAGGCTTGGAGATACTCCCTAGAAGTTGATCCAGGTTGAGGTGAATCAAATATCGTTGTCAGGAATAAGGACATGTAAAATGCACCAGTGATCTGAATCAGTATTCCTAGTAGGCATCACTTTATTAGCTACTTCAACAACTTAATAACAAATAAAAGGAAATTTACCTTCTTCTGAGTTATTCTTTTGCAGTTATATAAAATACCACTTTGGAAACCTTCATATCTTTGTAAACCAGATAAGACCCTCAAATCCTAATGGAATTATTGATTTTCAAGTCAAAATAAGGGGTCAGGGAAACTCTTTATACATTTATTGATTGCTGATGGGATCAAAATTAAAGTGGGAAAAAGAATCAATAAGCACATCCTCAAAATAAAGCTAACATCAGAAACCATCTCTGTGACTTCTAAAGTGGGATTCTGTTGGTATGAATTTCCCTTAGAAGCCTGAACTTTCTTCGACCTGATTAAAAGCAACCACTTCAGCATTGGATGAAAGACAATACGATATGTGTGTTCAAAAATAAATAATTGTTTAAAGTGCATTTCAATCTCAGAGACCTCAAGAGAAAAAGCAACTACCATATCTACTGATAACACAAAAGGAATTCAGGAGAAACGTTTCAAACATACAAAACAAATTGTTAAATCTTTCTTATTCTTTGTCTGAAACTGGCTGTGGTCCAGAAGCATAGCTTCTTTCCTGAAGCTTCCAAGCTCCTGACATTGTAAGCGAAGAAAATTTGCCAGTGCCTGAAGGTAGCGATGTCAGCAACCTGCTAACATTTTAATGTTAGAGGTTATTTGTGCATTTCCTGTGTCCTTCAAGGAGCTAGCTTGAAATCACCTTGAAAAAATGTATTCATTTCTCTACATTGCAAAAGAAAGCTATTTAGTAATGATTGTTCATATACGTAAATTGAATTGTAATGACTTTACAGTTGCATTATATTTTTTATTTTTATTTTTATTATTTATTTATTTATTTTAAAAATATTTTATTTCATTATTTTTTAGAAAGAGGGAAGGGGAGAGAGGCAGAGAGGGAGAGAGACATCAATGTATGGTTGCTTTTCACCTGCCTCCAGCCACAGACCTGACTGGAGACCTGGCTTGCAACCTGGTTATGTGCCCTGGCTGGGGAATTGAACCTGCGACCTTTGGGTTTGCAGGCCGGCGCCTTAACCACTGTGCTATCAGCCAGGGCTTGCATTATATTTTTTAAATCCCGCATCTCACAAGTCTCAATGGAAATTATTGGCAATAGTTTATATAGCATTTTGCAAAGCACAAACTGCAGCTGTGATGGTTCAATTATTATCACTGGCTATTTCAGGTGGTGGTGAAATGAGAGAACCAAATGGTATCTTCTTTCACAGTTTATTGTCCAAGCCTTAAGAAGAACCATGATTTAATTGTTGGCCATTTTTTCCCCTAATAAAGTAACCTAACCAAACCATCTATATGGCAGTCGAATGATAAGGAAATTTTTTAAAGATTCATTTCTAGGTTTCATTTTATTTATATCTTGAGATAACTTATGTTAGATAAACTCATGATGAAATAATTTGTAGAGTGGGAAGTTCTGTGATACTCAGTCAATATCTCATGACCAATTTATAGGAAACTCTCAAGTGGAAGGAAGTTAGACACTTACCTCACACCATATAGAACAATGAATTCAAAATAGGTTAAAGATATAAAAGTAAGAGTTAAAACTATTAAAGTCTTAAAAGAAAACATAGGAATAAATACAAGCTTGGGTTTGGCAATGGATTCTTGGATATGGCACCCAAAAGAAAAAAAGATCAATAGATAAATTATACTGCATCAAAACTAAAAATTTTTGTGTATTGAAGGATGCTATCAAGGAAGTAAAAAAAAAAAACAAAAAAAAAAAAAACTGGCCCATAGAAGAGGAAAAATGTTTGCAAATTATGTATCTAATAGGAGTCCAGTATTGAGGACATATAAAGAGTTCTTATAACTCAATAACAAAAAGACAAACAACCCAATTAAAAATAGACAAAGAATCTGGAGAGACACTTTCAAAGAAAATAGACAAGTGACCAAGAAGCATGTTAAAAGCTGCTCAACATCATTAGTCATTAGGGAAATGCAAGCAAAAAACCTAATGAGAGACCACTCCACATCAACTAAAATGGCTATAATAAAAAACGAAAGGGAATGTAACATATTGGCGAGGATGTGGAGAAACCGAAACGCTCATACACTGCTGGTGGGAATGTAAAAGGAGACAGTGGCTTCAGAAAATAGTCTGGCAGCTTTTCAACAAGTTAGACAGATGGTTAAAGCATGACCAAACAATTCTGCTCCTATGTATGTACCCAAGAGAACTGAAAACAGGTGTGCAACAAAACTCTTGTACATGAATGTTTATAACAGCTTTTTCATGATCAAGAAGCGCAAACAAACACAATGTCCAGCCAAATGTGGTACATGCATTCAACAGAATACTAGTAAGCCACCCAAAAAGAATCCAGTACTGATCCAGGCTACAATACAGATAGACATTGAGAACATTTTTGTGCAAAGTAAAAGAAATCAGATATCAAAATCTATAAAGTATTAGGTCTATTTATATGAGATGTTCAGGAAAGGTAAATCTATTGGGACAGAAAGCAGATTAGTGGCCACCAGGGGCTGGAGGAGGGGGAATGGTGAGGGACTGCAAATGGGGATGGGGTGTCTTTGAAGGGTGATGAAAATGTTCCAAAATTAATGGTGATGGTTGCACGACCTTGTGAATGCACTGGGAGCCACTGAATTGTAAACTATGGTTAAAATGGTAAATTTTATGTGACGTGAATTTTATCTCAATTAAAAAAGCTTTTTTTTTCCAAACCAAAAATTAATTAGTGAGCACTGGCAGGAGTTGCACAGTGGTTGGAGGATCTTCCCAAAACTGACGGGTTTAATGCTGGATTCCCAGTCAGGGCACAGACCTGGGTTGCTGGTTCTCCTCAGGTCGGATCGCACCAGGTGCGATCCCAGATAGGGACATTTATGACCCCGGGTCAGGGTGTAAATCTGCAGGTCTGGGTTCCTACAAAGGAAGCTAATCAATGCTTCCCTCATATCAATGTCTCCCTTCTCCCTCTCTCTCTACAAAAGCAAAAGCAAAAAAATTTCCTTGGATGTGGATTTTTTTAAAAAAAGTAATTAGTGAGAAGATTGACATTGTTTTACATTTTTTCAAATCTCTTTATGTATGATTTAGAGGACGGTTGGATACTCATATTTGCTTCTGTATTCAAGCAACTGCAATGTAGTTTGGCTGAGTATATAAAAGAAATCCATCCTTAGAGATAAGTAGTGGGGAAAAAGAAGTAGATTTTAACAGCCTTTCTACATTAATGTGGGTATTTTTCTTTCAAACTCAAAAATGGTAGTTTTAAAGAGGTGAGTTGTAATATATAATCTGAAACCAAATCAATGAGATTATGTTCTACTACATTAAAATTCAGTGGTTTATCTTGCAAAAATGAAAACAAAAAACAAGAATTGAGACTGCAAAGTGGTCAGTCTTTTTCTTTGTGCATATGTAACACTATTTAGTTTTTATAAAGAAAACATGAAAAAGGATAATGTTGTTCAAGGTGGTTAATTAATGATTAGCAATGAAGTTGCTCACCTTTAAGGAACATTTAACGAACGTTGAGTAACGGGGAGAGATGTGCTTTTTGGTTCTATGCGAAGTATCTGGCGAGGTGATAGGAACAGGCTGCAGGAAAGAGATGGCACGAAGTGCACAGTATAAACTCCCACCTGCTGCAAACTGTGCCCAGCCGGGCTGGGTGAGGGCTGCCCTGCCAGGATGGGGGTGAGGGTGGAGACAGGATCTCACAGTCCAACGGGGGGCACCGGAACGCAGGTTTCTCCCGGCAAGGCTGAGATGCCTGTGTCATTGAGCCACTGGCACCTTACATGCTCAAAACTCCTTCATGAACTGCTCTGAATTAGGAACAATGTACAAGAGTGGAAAGACTTTTCTTTATTGTTGTTTGAATTAACTTTTTTAAAATCCATTGAAAAAGAAGCTTGTTTATGTTATCGTTTTATGCATCTCTCCATATCATTGAGATCATACTGTAGATAGCTTTTTAGCTTTCTTTTTTCACTAAACACCATGAGCTAAGCATTTCCTCATGTCAGTCAAAATTCTGTCTGCTCCAACTTTAAATCACCTCCCCCTAAGCAAGGCCTGTTTCTATACCTGCACCTTCTACTCAGGAATTCTCATGGTTTCACACATCTCTGTTAGGACCCCAAATACTTCAATAATCATTCTTGATACACTTCCATTTTCCATCACACCATGTGTCCTACATTGTCATTTAATGATGCCTTCTGCCACCGGCCTGAGAAGGCCAATGCAGGCCAAGAAGACAGGAAGACACAGAACCACCCGTCTAGGTTCAGACCCAGCCATGCCAGGGAATCCTGTGATGTCAGATGAATCATTTAATCTATTTGCACTTTAGTTTCCTCATAAGTAAAAGGAGGAAAATGGGAACTGTAATGTTACCCTGTAGGACGGCTGCGGGTGGGCACACGTGGACTACCTGTTACAGGGTGTGGGGGTCAGGACAGCCAGGGAGATGTTGACGGCATGAACTTGAACCAGTACATCCCGGACATGTAATGCACAGCACAGTGATTTCAGATAATAAAACTGCATTATAAGCTTCTAAGTTGCTGAGACCAGATCTTAATTGTTTCCACCATAAAAAAGAAAATATAAAATATAATTAGGTGGGGTGACGGAAGTAATAGCCAACACTATGGCGGTAATCATATTGCAATATAAATGAATCAAATCAACAAGTACACCTTAAAGTTAATTGATGAGGTATGTCAATTATATCCAATAAAAATAGAGAAAAGACACAATGTTAGCAGGTGATAAATGCTTAGTACATGTTAGGTGATATCATTAGTGTTAATGAGAATCAGACAGCCCTAGGTTGGAAGCCCCTATCTTCAACTCGCCCCAAATGTCAGTGGGCACCTTGTGGAAACTTTCAGGGCGTTGGTTTCCTCGCCTCTAAAATCACAGGGTTGTGAGAGTTGATAGATCAGGAGCTCACCCCAGGCTCACAGGAAAGTGCTGCTATGTCTCTGACTCACACCTGCTGGCATTTGGGTGGTTTCCTTCTTAGGATCACTGAGTGGAGAGGCCCAGAGTCCCCACTGCATGGAGACCTACCCGTCTAGATGAGAGGAGCCCCTGGGCCCACAGACTGTTTGAGTTTTCCTAATTTGGTGCTAATCAAACATTCTGGCTGGAGAGCCTTTCCAGCTGTGGTAGGTTGGGAGCATTTCAGTGACTGTTATCGGGAAGATCTGGTTCCTCTGTTTAAAAAGTATCTATCACTTGTGGAATCGCTGAAATGGAAGACTTTACAATGAGACCGGCATCTCAGGCCTTTTCCCAAACAGAAGGCCCTTTTGTAGAGTTTTCTTTGGGTGACTTTTCAAAGTCTCCCGCCAGGCTGGCCTGGCCTGGCCCATGCAAGTCCTTCCTGGGGAGAATAGGCAGTTCTCAGCACGCAGGGTCCTGGGCAGTCAGGCAGTTCCTCTGCCCCGTTTATTGCCCAGCATATACACGTGGCCATTTTTAAGGGCCTACCTACTCTGGGAATACGGTAAGGGAATAAAAGGAACAATTAATATGGAAGTCTGGTACTCAAGTAATTCATGAATGATTGAAACATGACTCAAAAAGTTTCTCTCATTCTCAGACTATACCCAGAGAACCCTGAAACACCAATTCATAAGAACCTATGCACACCTATGTTCATAGTGGCACTATTTACAATAGCCAAGTGCTGGAAACAGCCTAAGTGCCCATCAGTGGATGATTGGATCAAAAAACTTTGGGACATTTACACAATGGAATTCTATATAGCAGAAAAAAAGAAGGAACTTGTATCCTTTGCAACAACATGGATGGAAATGGAGAGTATTATGCTGAGTGAAATAAGCCAGTCAGTGAAGGACAAATATCATATGATCTCACCCATTATGGGACAATAATGAGCAAAACTAACAACAAGCAAAACAGAACCAAGTATATGAATACAAGGAATAGGCCTTCAGTGGTGAGGGGGAACGGGGTTGCGGGGAGGGCGAGGCAGAGGCAAGAAAGGGGAGCAGCTTAGACAAGAACCTAGTATAAAGGAACCATGGACATGGCCAACAGGTGGGATTGACTTTGGGGGGAATGGGTGGGTGGGGAGGGGGACAGAGGGGAGCAAAAAGGGGATGGATGTAATACAACAACAATAAAATTAAAACTCTCAAAAAAAAAAAAAAAAGTCTCTCTCGTTCTCTGAGGCAGGCATGGCATGGTTCCTTCCCCTCAAACTCTGAATTCCTCCTCCAACTGCATCTCGGAGAAGCCCTTTTTCTGCATTTTACCTCACTTCCAGCCCCCTATCCAAGTCCACCATCTCTCCTCCAATACCTTTGGGCCCCTGGGGACACAAGTTACTTGCCTGGGTCAGAGGGCAGCCTCTCTCCAGTTGAAAGCTATCGCCCCAGGCCCCTGAAATGCAACCTGTAGCCTCTCTGCATCTTCGTGGTCCTTCACTCTGCCTGTCCCCACCTTTGAGGACCCTGTCCTCCACTCAGCTGGAGTGGACCAAGTTCCTCTGCAGTTCTGCCCCGTCCCCGTGCAGCTTCATTTTGCCTGTAGAAGTCACTGGTACCCTCAACCCCCTGCCTTGGATCCCTGCAGTGGTTTTCTCCCCTCACATACTCTGCATCTATTTTTGGTCACACTCATCCCTCCAGCCTGGGATCAACAACTGGTAAATATTTGCAAAGGTTCCTATGGGCCCCATCTGGTGTGGCTTAGTTCATTGGAGCATCATCCCATAGACAGAAGGTTTGCAGGTTAAATCTCCAGTCAGGGCACATGCCTGGGTAGCCAGTCGATGATTCTTTCACATCAATGTTTCTCTCCCTCTCTGTCTGGAATCAGTGAATATATCCTCAGGTGAGAATTAAAAAAGGATTATTACTGTGGGCAAGGGACTGTGCTAGTGGCCTGAGAACAGAAGGTGGTAAGACTTGCTTCCTTGCTAACACAGACTGTACAAAGCTAAGGGTGTCCGGTCCCCATTGACTCACAGGGGTAAGCAGGAAGGACTTGCTTCCCTGATGTGGCCAGGAAAGGCTCCCCGGAAGTGGGATTTGAATGGAGCATAAGAGGCTTAGGCAGACCAATGGTGCCCAATGGATTGTAAAGAAAGGTGTGAGTTGGGTTCTTTCATCAGAGATGTGATTTGCTGGGGGGTCTCATTACTGCATTCTTTTTCTTTTTTCCTTTTTATTTATTTTTTTTAATGTTATGGGTGACTGAGTCAGGTGATCAGCGTTGAGGACTGGCCAGTCAGGGAGAAGAAGGAAGGCATTGTAGATGGAGGAAACAGCTGACCACCCAGGGGAGGAAAAGAGGTTGATAGGTGTTTGGTTCTCATCCCCACTCTCTTGGGGGCAGATGGCTCCATTCCTGGTCTTGCTCTCACCCCACCCATCTCCTTACATAGCAACCCAAACAATCTTTATAAAACAACCTGATCATCCCTGAAACTTAAAACTTTTAGTGGCTTCCCAGGGGCCTTGGATGGAACTTCATGGGAACTTTGAGGGGCAGGATTTTAAGTGACAGCTAGTTTTAGCTTCACCTACAATTTGCAAAGGAGACCAGGACCAAAACTTGCACACACAGGGAAGCAGTGTACCTCTCCAACCCTGAGGAAAGAGTTAAATCTAGACAGAAATAGCTCCACATCCCTTAGAACATAGCTCCTCCTCAGCCAACATCAATTGCTCCCTACTGCACTAAGTATGGGATCTAAACTACTCAGCTGCCTTCCGATCACAATATCCACCAGAGAAATTAGTCTACTTCTTGCCTGTCCTCCTCAAAATAAAAGCTCTGAAAAATAAGACCTTCAAGGGATAAATGATGGAATAAAAAAACAAAAACGGAAAAGGGCAGCCTGATTGCTACTATACTAAAATATATGTAGAGTTCTCATTAGAAGAATGCTGAGAAAAAAGGTTTTCATTATTGCTGAGAATAAGAAGAAATGGCCTTAATTTAACAATGATATCGAGAATGACATGCAGGAAGATGTAATCAAATGGAAAGCTGAATAATGCAATCCTCTTCTTTGAGGTTGATGTCAAACTGGGTCTCTCCAGTTGCACCTTAGCCCTTTTATTACCTTTTTTTTTTTTTTTAAGATTTTTTTTTTTAATTTCATTATTTCCAGAAAGAGGGGAAGGGAGAGAGGCAGAGAGGGAGAGAGACATCAATGTATGGTTGCGTTTCACCTGCCTCCAGCCACAGACCTGACTGGAGACCTGGTTTGCAACCTGATTATGTGCCCTGGCTGGGGAATCGAACCTGCAACCTTTAGGTTTGCAGGCTGCCGCCTTATCCACTGTGCTACCAGCCAGGGCTATTACCTCTTTTTATGATACCTGTGTAAGACTGTGAGCATCGTGAGAGCAGGTACATGGTTGCCATCATTTCTATGCTTGTCATCACCACACCCCCGGGATCAAGCACTGTGCCTGGCTGAGCATTATATTAAAGAAAGGATGGATAGATTTGATAACCTACTGCCTGAGAGTATTGCATAGCTTGTTTCTTATTTATGAAAGTAAAGAATTAGCCAAAAAGAAAACCACCAACACCACCAATCTCCCCACATAATATAGAGTTTGGCAAGCCAAGAGGAACCTTGGATCCCAGCAAAGAGCTAGGAGGAGGCAATCACTGGAAACTGTGTGCACTTGGACAAGGACCAGAAATGTTCAGACAGATCCCAAGTTTAGCCTGTACAAGATTAGAGCAATAAATTGAGTGTATTTATCATTTAAATGAACAACAAATGGGAATCTGAGATAGGCTGACATTGAAATTCATTTCAACTTTGTACTTTGCAAATGGCCTCAGGGTTATGGTCTTTTTTAAAACTCTCCACTGGACCCTCAGATGTGGTGCCTGAAACACGACTCTGGTGTGGCAACTGTGCCACAAAGTGAGCATGGCAGGCACCCTGGGAAAGACGGGGTGGCCTTCTTCCTCTCTGGTTGCAGCTTTTTAAAAATAGGGGGTGGGGGGCGGATTCAAAAGGAAATTCTCTAAAATGCAGAAAGGAGGTTGGTAGAAAAGAAAAGCAAAAGTGAAAAAATACATAATAGTTGAGAATAGAAAAGATGGTTTGGACAAGCAAAGGAAAAAATGTACAGGTATACATAAGGACTCTAGGGCCTGACAAACCTAAGAAAAGGGCCTTTGAAGCTCTATCTGCAGAATTAATAAAAAGAGCAAAGGTCTTTGGGGAGTCTGGAAATACGGTGTGTGTTATGCTTACAATGTGACAGCAACCCAGATTTCCTAAGACTCCCTCCTCTCAAAGACAAACACTATTTCCAAATTGGCAAACAAGGTTACAATTCAACTTAGGAAACTGTACATGGGTCACCGTTCATAGCCAACTCTGTTGCCCTCAGCTCCATCCAAGTCCTTCTGCCCACCAACTCCAGATAGCAAACTAAATGCCACAGGTGACAGGCTTGGGCCATAACATTTCCTCTGTTCCTTCCTCACTGGTTTCTTCATCTCCCCAATTTCAGTCTTGCACATGAGTCCTTTCTACGTTTAACCTCCATGTCCACCACTCTTAAGACACCGACTTTTACCTCAGGCAATTTATTTTTCATACCAACTTAACAAATATAAGAAGGCACCAGCATCATCCGTCTCCAGAGAACTTGAACCAGCCTGGAAAGTCTCTCCAGAATCCACAAAAACTCTTTTGATTCTACCTACTGTAAGTATGCACCATTCATTTTTTCTATTTCCTCCTGTCTTGTTTAAATATAGGTATCTTACTTTCTAATCCTCTTCATTCCCACTACATTTTAGCTCTCTTTTAAATGAACTATCCTTCCTAAGAGTTGACCCTGACAAATAGACAGGGCTAGGTGAAACGTCGGGTCAAGGACAAGGTACCCCATCTGGCTGTCTTAGTGTCGGTGTACACTGGGGCTTCGAGTCCAGCCAACATGGACTCCCTGTTGATACTTGCAAGGTAGACCTTCTCAGTGTCTCTGTTCAAACTTGACAAGCCAAATGGCATTGGCTTTACTTCTCTGAGGTAAGAAGGCTTTCAACCTCTATTCAAAAAGCTGTGAACAGATGGCTGGGAGGGGAGCCAAATTCTCTAAGGAGGGGGTATAAGTGAGGGAGAAACAACTGGCATCTTCTCTCTAATTCACCAGAATCTCCTACTCTACCATGGTCTACATAGGTAACAAGCAAATTTTGGTTTCTTTTTACCTTAAGCGCTTAACCTTAATATTTTATACATTTATTTACCAAACTAGTTCTCAAACAGATTCTATAAGAATTAGTGTCTGATTTTCCAGCTTCTGGTTATTGATGCTACAAAAACATGAACACTGGGAACGCCCTTTCCAGGGTGACTCAGGACAAAGAATCTTGGTATAAAGATAGAGCAAAGTTCTGTGTGTAGTGACTTCTAAGTTTAATCACTTAGAACTGGCCCCAGAAAAATATTCAAAATGGTGAGGCCTGTGGTATCCCTCTTGGGACTTCTCCTCCACCTATTCACTTATTGACACGTTATTATAATAACTTCTGTTTGCATAGTTCTTTACAGTCAACCAAATTTTTGATATAGATTACCTCATCTCATGCTCACAGACACCCTGAGAAGGGCATCATTACCATTGTCACCCCCAGTTTACAGTTCAAGACGTGGGGCCCATTCAACAGAAATTATAGAGTAAATACTATGTGCCAGACCCAGGGGAGCTACAACCATGAACAAGAGACAGTTCCTATCTCCAGAGAGTCTGATGCAGACCGCCAACCACAAACAGGAAGTAACAACATAGCCCTAAATTAGAAGGGCCAATAGTGGTAGGCCAATGTCCCCAAGTGGAAAAGCTTTCTGCAAGAAGTGTCACCTGATTTCTATAGGGCCAGGTTAGTCAGGTAACAAGAGCTATAGGAAGAGCATTCTAGGCCCCATCTCATTCTTTTTTCTTTCTTTTTTTTTTTTTTTTAATTTTAGTTATTATTTTTCAGAGAAAGGGGAAGGGAGAGAGGCAGAGAGGGAGAGGGACATCAATGTATGGTTGCCTTTCACCTGCCTCCAGCCACAGACCTGGCTGGAGACCTGGCTTGCAACCTGGTTATGTGCCCTGGCTGGGAATCAAACCAGTGACCTTTGGGTTCACAGGCCAGCGCCTTAACCACTGTGTCACCAGCCAGGGCCCCAACTCATTCTTATTTGAACTCTTAAAGAGATCTGTCAACATGAATGAATTTCCAGTGGAGGGATTTCAGATCATATAATAAAGCCAAAAGAAGGATGTGGGCGGGCAACATGAAGGGTAGTTTGGGCTCCCTTCTGGGGAGGACACTTCTGAGTGTCCAGGACACTTCTGAGGAGACCTATCTGAAAACAGTAGCCTTCTCTCCAGAGGCAGAGCACAGAGTAACTCTCCCTGACTCCTCAGTAGGAAAGTACTTGTGTGGGTCATATGCAGCATGCAGACTGCAGCCCTTCCAGAAGTGACAACCGGGAAGATAATGTCCAAGCGTTTCAACCACAGTCATGTAATCTACTAAACTTAAGCACTCAGAAGTGCTGCTATCAATTGTTGGTGGTCACAGGTTCAATGCAGAATAACTTTTCCTACATCTTCAATCTCTCTAGAAAAGAAGTAGAGTCTTAATCCTCCATATGTCCCCCCATACAGGGGAAGAAAATTAGCTAAACCCCCAAAACAGCAAATAAGTCTCCAGAATTTTCCCCCAAGAGACTAGCCCAATATCCCCAGGGATTGTCAGGCATTTTCACCACAGTGTGTCTTTGATTTTTCTCTCAGTTGGACACAATAGAAATTTTAAATTATCTTGAGGAAAAAATAAAACATCACTTTCAGCCCTGCTGGCCCTCCTTTAAAAAACATCTGGGATAGCAAAATGAGTGAGATAAGTGTAAAATAACTTTAAAAGATACCATTCCTAGAAATAGTCCAGAACTGTTTCCTTCTGTGGCCTGTGTCATGGGCAGGGTCTGCAGGCTGTCCTGGATCTTGGCCTAGGAAGTGACTCAGACATGGCAAAGAAGCTGCGTTGCTGAAAAATATCCTGGCGCTGGATTTGGGAATGGCACATATTCGATGATCATATAAATTCTGGTCTTGTGCACATATTGTTTTACAAAATGCAGGCATTAGATCATTTGGCCTGAAGGTTTTCTCTGAGGGGTTCTCACAGACAAACACAGTTATCTGAATTGAGTTAGACCAGGGGAAAGGCATTTGGGGGATTATCTGATTGTGCATGTGGACATTTAAACATTTCTCAGGCAGGTCAAAAACCAAAGGTTTTCTAAAGGGCCATAAGAGGAGGAGCCCACAGATCTCTAATCATATCATCTCTTTCCACTACTTTATGGAGAAGAACAAACATGCTTTCTCCAAATCATAAACAAGCAGGTAGAATAGCTACTGCTATTCTTTCAGGCAGCATGTATTTGATTAGATGGGAGGGTGTTTTTGTTTGGGGGTTGTTTGTGTTTTAAACTCTTCAGAAAAAGAGCCTCTAATATTATTCACTTTTTTTTTTTAATTTAAATCTAGTTCATTTATGTTTTAGATTTAAACCTATTTATTTATTTTTGCTCATAGTTTTCTGCTTTTGCTTTTTTTGACGGCTTACATGTATTTTACTGCCTTTCTTAGATTGCTCCTATTTTTAAGTAAGAAGTTGTATCACAGGTGAGGTGTCATGAATAACCCAGCTTTCAGTCTGCAGCATTGCCTCTTTCTAGCAGAGAATGGTTTGACTGACCGCTTGCATTAGAATCACCCTGGGGACCCTTGTTAAATCAAAGTTTTCTGGGCTCCACCCCAAAGAGCCCCATTCATTAGGTCTGGGTCCTGCTCAGGGACCTGCTGGTGCTTCTGTGGCCCACTACACTGTGATCCTCAGAACCACGGATTGCCAAATAAAGTGGCTATTTTCTAACTTTCCTACATTCTTTGCTTGATTCTGTTCAGATTTTTTTTTTTTTTTTAATATAACAGCGTTCTAAGACTAAGATGTTAGCATTCATCAGAAAGGTAGGCTCTATTTTGGCCTAGTCACAGCGTGACATGCTTCCTGAAGGCCAGGAAAGAACCTGCCATCTGCTTGGTTATCAGTATCTTGAGTGAAAACAGAGAGGAGCAGGTGTCCTAAAGGCAGAGCTGCAGGCAGTAGGGAAGGAGACAATGTCCAACAGGAGGGAAACCTGTCAAGGGACTACTGGGCCAGTTTTCTCTTTCCTTTCATCTGTGACAAGCTCCAAGTCAGCTCAGCCATGAAGAGGCTGGCTTGTGAGGACAGACTCAGAAACTGAGTCTTCTTATCTTAGGAGGAAGATAAGAGCAAATTTTATGAAGTTCTGAAAGTAGGGATAGAGAAAGAATGTGCACCCCAACATTCAGAACACCAGTTTTAGGGAATACCCACTGAAGTTGGAAAGTTTTTGGAGCCTATAAGAACAATAGTGAGTAACACAGCTGGTAATACATTTAAGGCACTTATTATCCTAAGATTTATGCTATAAACAACTTTAAATATGTAAACTATAACTATATTAAGAAATTTGGGGATTGCAGGTCTATGTCAGGTTATTAAGGAAATTAGTAATATTTGAAATGCATGACCCAATTTTGAGGTTAATTTCCTTGAAGAACAATTGAAGTATGCTGGCAATTTTCCTGGAGGTCACAGGTCACAATAGGATGTTTCATGTCCTTAGTTCTTTGGGACTATTCATCTGTTATTTGGCAGAAGCCAGCTAGCAGATATAGCAGGACCTGAATTATTTTTTCCTTTCTTTTTTTATTACTTATTTTTACATGTCAAAGATTTATTTAACTCAATACTGAGGGAACCAACAAAGGATAAAACTGGTTCAAAGGAAATTCATATATAGTAATGCTGGAATGAGATCACAAAATTAGATACAAAGCAGGTTAATATATTCTGGGGCAAAAATCCCCAACCCTGCAACTTTTATTGTTAGTTTTTCTATTAGAGGACCTGAATTTTCAATTCTTTCTCCTGCTTACCAGCTGTGAAATGTTGGGTAAGTTATTTTCCCTTTCTGGGCCTCAGTCTTTGCATTTGTAAAATTAAATAAATATATATAGAATACTTATTACAGAATTATCATGAGAATGAAATATCTTCATGTTCGTGAAAGCAACTATCATAAGGTGGGTGTTCCCGGATCATGATGTTTTAAGCTGAGTTGTGAGTAAACCATGTGTTCAGTATGTCTGGCCATACATAATAATTTCAGTCTACACAGTAATTTCAGAATGATCACACTAAAATATATGTAAACATCACAAGGGAACACATTTGTCCACTAGCAAATTTAAAATACACATTAATTAATTTATTTCTGAGGTTAAAATCATTAATGATCAACGCTCTGACATTGTTTAGTACAGAGGCAACTCATTAAATAAGAGATGCTAAGGGTCTATATTTGGAGGTCCACGTCAACTACATGAGGCTGAGGGACAGCTGTATCAAAGCCTCCCTTCTCTGCTTCCTCTTCCTGTTGGGTAGCTGAGGTGAAATGAGGCTTCCTCCACCAGGTAGGGCCAAACCATGAAGATCCAGGTCCTGAGGAACAGAATAAAGCTCAGGCCTACTGCCTGGGAGGGCTCATAAATTACAAAAGGCACAATTAATTCTTTTCCATTCCAAATGCACATGATCTTTCTGTCCTAAATGCAGCTTTGTATTCTGTTCACCCATGTGGTTCCAATAGAGAGTTAAATGATTTCCATTCCTATTAAAACTTTCTTGATGCTGTCAAAAATGCCATTGTAGAACAGCTATTCTCATGCCCTACCTCAATGGGCTACCAAAAAGGATTTCAAGCGGCATATTCAAACTCATGTGTCATCTCAGTAAGCAGCTGGACGCAGATGTCCGGATGCACCTAGAGACAAACCATTCTCCTCCGGCTACTAGAGCACTGTGGTGCATTCAGCCGGTTAACCTGCTGCAGGGTGTGGAAGGTTCTTGTGTTCCTTTTCATTAAAGCGGCTCTGAGTGCTTGGTCTCCTTGGTACCAGTTTCTTACATCGTTGATGTTGATAGCATTTCTCATCATTTTCCCCCAACTATCAGTTTATTTTTTACTGTGTAACATTAGAAAAAAGGAAATTTTTAAAAAGAATACTGAGCCCTGGCTGGTGGCACAGTGGATAAGGTGCTAGCCTGCAGACCCAAAGGTTGCTGGTTTGATTCCCAGCCAGGGCACATAACCAGATTGCAAGCCAGGTCTCCAGCCAGGTCTGTAGCTGGAGGCAGGTGAAAGGCAACCATACATTGATGTTTCTCTCCCTCTCTGCCTTTCTCCCTTTCCTTCTCTCTAAAAATAATAAAATCTTAAAACAACAACAACCAAAAAGAATACTGTTATCTCATAATTCCTAACTAAATCTGCTCTTGTGAAAGTTGCTTTCTAAAACTTTCATGGTGATGGCTATTTCTGTAACACTTTACAGTTTATATATACTGTTTAGTTTTTTCTTCAGTCTTCATATCAAACCCATGAGAGAGACAGTACAAGAATTATAACTCCTGTTTTCATAGATTAGAAAACTAAGGTCAGAAAGTTTATAGAGGATATAAAAGGACTTGCGGGCTGTTCATTCCAAATAACTACAAATATCTCCTTTCAAAGATAAAATATCCTTTTCAGCTCCCTGTGGTTTTCTTGAATTGTAAATTATTGTCCCAAAGAAACCCCAAAGAAATAAAATCTATTGGACATGTTCTTATATGGTTAAACCCTACTGCAACAAATACTACTCCAAAGAAGGTAATTAGAATAATAAGAGTAATTTTTATTTATTATTTATGATGTACCAGGTTCTGTATTAAGTGCTTCATGTGTTTTGCCTCATTTAATCCTCACAATATCCCCAAGCAGGGAGACAGTTTTATCTCCATATTTCAATTAGGGAAATTAGGCTTGGAGAGATCTAGTGACTTTTCCAGAGTCATAAAAGCAATATTGTTGAATCTAGTCATGCACCCAGCTCACTCTGACTCCAGGTTCAGCACTCTTAAAAATGCTTTATACAAAGCTCATTTTCTGGCCCTGCTGATGACACAAAATAAATGTGTTTGTATTTTGGTCTACAGTGAGTTGTCTTTATCAAAAAAATTACATTGTACTACATTACTGGTGTGAATGCAAAGTGGTACCGCCTCTTTGAAAACTAGTTGGTCAATTTCTTAGAAAGGTAAGCATACACTTAGCATATGAACCCGTCATCCCATTCTAGGTATTCATTCAAGAGAAATGAAAACACTTGTCTGCACCAAGACCTGAATGGGAATATTCATAGCAGCCCTATACATAATAGTCCCAGACTGGAAACAACCCAAATCTCTATGAACTGGTGAATGGATAAACTGGTCTACTTATGGGTTCTCTTCAGGCCCAGTGTTGGATAAGAACAACCTGCTTCCCTCCAAGTCCACTCACTTAAATGTTAGTCTCATCCTTTAAAAAATCCCTCACAGGAACAACCAGAATAGTATTAGAGCACATGTGTGGGCACCATGGCCCAGCCAAGTGGACGCATAAAATCAACCATCATTATCTTGATTCCATTCTGTTTCTCCTCCAACTTGTAAAGAAAAGGAATGGGATTTCAGGGAATGAACTCCAAATTGTTTTCCAGGCTCAGGTGATGAGGAGAATCCCTTGGAGTTGCTTATTAAACTTTCAGGTCCCCTTCCCTGCAGATTCTGACTCATAAGGGTCTGAGGGTAGGTCCAGGGTAGTTTAACTCAACACCCTATGGGGTTAGGATTAGGCAAATTTGGGCAACAGGACAGTAAAACAACCTATCTGCAACAGAGGAAACAGGCTATCTGGTGGGATTAATATGGGCATTTGCTCCATGGCAATCCTATCATCTGAAGCTGCTTTAATGGCACACAATGAAGTCTACTTAAGAACCTCTTTATCAAGCAGTTAATTCTGCCCAGGACTTAGCTGGTCTCCTGAAGAAGCTCCATTTAAGTGTGGTGCAGCTTCAGAGGCTTACATACCAGATGTCCCCAGCTTCTGCAGGCCCATGATGGCTGGTCCCAAAGATGGGGTTGGGGCAGCGTCAGAGCTGTTCTCTGGGCACCAGCTTCTAACCACACACTGAAGAGATCCAGTGCGTGCCCCACTATGAGGCTGGGCCAGTCGTCCTGAAGTGCTATTAGCTGGAAAAGAACTTAGAAACCGAAGGGGGAAATACACCTAATATTTCTAAAACAGATCTCTCTCTCTCTCTCTCTCTCTCTCTCTCTCTCTCTCCCTCTCTACCTCTCTCTCCTTCCCTCCCTCCCTCTCTCCTGCCTTATTTCCTTCTCTGCCTCCCTCTCTCCCTCCTTCTCTTTTATTTTTTAAAGAAAGCTTTAGCCTGGAGTGGAAAGGACATCAGATAAATATCTTGAAATAGCTGAAGAGTGCTCAAGTGGAAGAGAGGTTCGGTTTTTCCCCCTCTGCTCTCAAGAGACAAAAATAGCCCCAGTGGGTGGCAGCTGTAGAGAAGGGAGGATGTGGGCTGGACATAGGAAAGAGCAGGTAGAAAAGGCAAAGGGTCACAGCTAGATGGACCCTGTCCCCCTGCTGGCCCTGCCACTTACTAGCTGTGGGGTCTTGGGCAGTCAGGCAACCTTTCTGAGTTTTCTGAATTGCAAAATGGGAGTAATAACACTTCCAGGGCTGTGATGAGGACTAAATGAGATGTTTGTGAAGCTCTTAGCAGAGAGCCGGGCCCATTATTGGTGCCAAATAATCTGTAGATGACAAAAATAAGAACCGTTAAAGCTCTGAAGAGTGAAGAAATGGCCTACGGAGGAGTAAACACCAGAAATGCTCAAGTGCAGTCTCAATCCTCCTTGTAGGGGAAGGGGGCATAATGAGGTGGGGGTGAGAGCTCTAAGCACTGTGTGAGTGGTTGGATTGGACAACTTTTGAAGGCCTTTCACCCTGAGCAATTTTATGGCTCTTAGGAGAGGTAGAGAACACAGTTTCATGCTTGCAAAACAATTGCTCTTTTGCTTTTAGTGAAAACATTTACGCTCTCTGGGCAGTCAACCCTTAGCCTTTGAGTGTAAACTTCTAAAGGCCTATGATTTGGATTTCTACAGGGAAGTTACGACATTACACAATGCTTATTGCTATCCCACCCTTAATGCCAAAGCTGGGACTATGAGTCACAAAACAAACTGATGGCAGGACACATTCCCAAACAGCAAGGAAAGTAACTGAACTGGAGTCTTGACAGACAAGCACATGTCATGGAGAGCTCTGTGGGACATCCAGAACGATTACAGAAGGACTATTTTCAGAGAGTCATAGGATGCTGGGATACCTATTAAAAATAGAAACTGGAACTTCAGGTTTCCATAAATGCATGATAAGGATGCTCAGATATTTGTATGAATTCGAATAAGATATGATCTTCCTGTAACCTCCCTGGAAATTCGTGTCAGACATTTTCAGTTAAACATGGTACATTAAAAATATGCATTTATATTCCTTCTGCCTGGAAGAATGCCATAAAGATACACACACACACACACACACACACACATACACACACACACACAGAGTCCAAAGAAAAGGAAACAACAGCTGCTTAGAGGTATAAACATTTTGGGAGAAGTGGAGGTAGAGGCAGTCATTGATACAGTAGAGCTGAGAAAGCTGTAGTCTAAGTGCTGCAGAGAGAGGCCTCAGTGAGTGGGAAGCAAACCAATTCACATGAAAGAACCCTGGAAAGTCTCAGGAATCAGAATGCTAGATGCTATGGAAGATGTAATTGTGGAAATAAAAACTGAGAGCTAGTTGAAAGTGGTATAAAGAAAATTTTAAAAACCCATGTCTTGTCCCCTCCCCCATCTAGCAAGCAACTACCTTCTGTGCTTCCCTTCTTCCAGTTTGGGAGTTACATGTTTATTCTCTGGAAAATTGGAACACAAGCAGCTCCCCATTCTAGGATATCTTAGGGGAGGTTTGGGTAGGGGGACATGCCCTATTGGGAAAAGGGAAGCTAAGTAAAAATCTATGCACTAGATAGAGTCCCTCGGCCCCTTTCCTGCCTAGTTTTCAAAACAAAAACAGCTAGGACTGCACATAGCACACAGAGATAAGACAGGAGTCATCTTCTTTGTAAGAAACTTAAAGATTCCAAAGTTCTACAGATTCTGACCTTTTAAAAGGCCAGATTCTCTCCTAATCTCCCTAGATCAGAGCCTACCATTTAACAGGCCCCACCTGGATATTTTTCAATGACCTTTATACCATCTCACTCTTAAATGTGACCAGACAACTAGAGATCACCACACATTTGAGCAAAACTTCCAACTTGTAAGAGAATGAACTATACACCAGAAAAAAAAGAAACTGAAAAAAAAAATCAAGAAAATATAGAGAGCAGAATTGAAAACAAAACAAAACAAAACAAAACTCTAACACCCTCAAAGAAATGGGAGAAGATATTTGGTCTATGAAACAAGAACTGGGTATTATGAAGAAAAAATTAGAGAGTAGAAAAAAATTATCTAGGAAATTTAAGCCATGACAGCTGAAATTAAAAATTCAATGAAAAAACAATTAGAAGATAAAATGTCTTTCAGAGAGTTGATGAAAAAAAGATTAATAGGAGAGACAAGATCAAAAGAAGAGAGTCAATCCAGAAAGTTCTATAGCTAACTAATAGAGGAAACACTGAGTAAAGAAAATGATCAAATAGGTAACATAAGAAATTCCTCAGCTTATAATGACATTATTCTCTTAACTGAACATGCTCATTGTGTGCCCAACCTAATGAATAAAACATGTTCACCAACTTTTATTATTTTGCATTACAATAAGAATTACATAGGGAATAAAGATCCTAATAGTTTTCAGAGAGAGAATACAAGGGTGGGGGGAGTTGAGAATATAAGGAGAGGGAAACAGAATGGCATCAGGTTTATTAACAGCAACACCAGGATCTAAAGACAATAGAGCAGTGTCATCAAAATTAGAAATCAAAGGGATGTGGAATTCTATACTCAAGACAATTGCCAAGTATGAGCTAGAATAAAGACATTGTAAGATATCCTATGTCTTAAGAACTTGACATTCTAAGTGCTCTAAGGAATCACTGAGAATATGCTCTACTAAAAAGAGTGAAACTAGAACAAGACCTGTGCAGCCTTGGAAATGAGATGCTCAGCTCCCCTTTGGGAAATGATGTGTCATTCAGCTAAAAGGAGTGTTGTTACAGCAGACAGCCTCTAGCCGGTCATAGTTTTGGGATATGTCTTAGCTTTTGAGCTAAGGTCACATTTTTCTTGGTGCGGCCCTTCCTCAACAACTGAGCAAAGTGGTGCTAAGAGGCCCTGGCTACTTCTACCATTAGGGGAGTGCTCAGCAGAGCACTCTTCACACCGCACTCCCCACTGGGGAGTACAGCGGAGTCTGACAGCACTCTTGTCCAATCCTGCTCTTCCCTTTTCTTGCCTGGGTACCAGTCCTCAATAAATCTTTCACATTCTCAACTCTTTCTTAGTGTCTTTCTTAGTGTCTCCTTCACTGCACAGGGCCTACCATTGCAGAGAAGGAAAGCTCTAGAAAGATGGTTGTTCAACAGGCCTGAGGAGTAACCAGCCCAGATTAGAAGAGAAAGCCTTCAGGCTTCCAGAAGGTAACCTCCACGTTAAAACAAACAATAAAAATTGTTTAGACAATCTGATAGACTTAAAGTCATGTAAAATAGTTTTAAGTGGAATTTTACAATTCCGTAGGAGAGTCTAGAAAGCTTCAGGGACGAGGATAATGCCACTTAACAACAAGGATACATTCCGAGAAATAGGTTGTTCAGTGATTTTGTCCGTGTATGTCCATCATGGAGGGCACTTACCCAGACCTAGCTGGCATGGCCTGTTGCATTCCTGGGCCTACGGTTCCTAGACTACAAGCCTGTATGGCGTATCACTCTGCAAAGCAACACAAGATGAAATCAAGGGCAAGAGAAAATGATGCAATCAAGAGATGAGGTAAACATGAAATGCACACGGCTGTCTCCAGCCAACTTCTCTTCTCATAAGTAGAAATACAGCACCTGAAAAATGATCAAAAGTATAGTATGGTAAATAAACTAGTGACAGCAGCTTATTATCAGTAACAAGCCGTGCACGCTGTGTGTAATTGTATGTGCTGTACTCTTACAGAACCGGCAGTGCAATAGGTTGGTTTGCACAGCATCCCTGCAGACCTGTGAGGAGTGGGTCGTGCTACCATGTTGCGATGGCTACAGGTCCACTAGGTGATAGGAATTGTCTAGCTCTATTATAATCTCATGGGACCACCGACATACAGGCAGTTCATCAATGACCAAAAAAACATCATCATGCAGTACATAACTGTATATACGAGGCTTAAAAAAAGCAAATTCAAATAACTACAGATAAGATGAAAGTTGTAAAAAGCAAGAAGTATGATTACCCTAGATCACTTTGCCTGGCTGAAAATGTAAAAATATGAAAACTAAATAGCAATTTAATTGTTTAAAGTTGTGCTACTTTTGGGGGTGGGGGAAGCAGGGATGGTAGTGAAAGTCAAATCCCCATTCTACCATCGGTTAGAAGGCCAACATCTTTCTATGACTAAAATAGAAATTTCTGTGTCAGCAGGGTAAGAATGGCAAATAGCAGGAGCCACCCATGGAAGAGTTCAAAGTGTTGCCCCTGGGAAATGGGCCTGAAGTGGAGGGTAGTGGAGCACTGTTTCCCTTTATAAGGCTTGTAATACAATTTGACTTTACCTTTGTGCATGCAGATTAAAAAATAAATGAACTTACAAAAAAAGGCGGCAGGGACTCATAGGTAAGATGTGGAGACTTCCTCCACAGGCATTGGTTCCCAGGAGGAATCTGCGGAAATACCAAGGGAGTAATGGTGGGGAGTGTCCAGTGAAATGGCCCTCGCCCCAGGTGCCATCCCAGTGCAGTGTGAGGGCTCTGAGGTCCCTTCACTAAGAGTCTGTGACTGTGGATGTTATGCCCTGAGCATCCATGGTGAGTAAGCCTTCCCTCCGGTAACTCTACCCCCTGGTTTATCAAAGTTGGAATTTTCTGGCCTGTTCAGGAGATGTTAATGGTCCTGGCTGGAATTTACTTGTTGGAAGAGAAAAGAAAAACAAAGACTACTTATGGCCCAGTTGACCAGGGAAAATGCAAAGATGATAATAAAACAGAGAGAAGATATGCAAAATGTAGTAAACTGTTATTATCAGAATATATTTTTAACCTGTGATCCAGTGGTCTGTATCTGTGATAAAGTTCAGGAAGGTAGGCTTGGACAGAGATTTAAAAACAGGTTGCAGAAGAGGAAAGTTCCAGCTGATCAGGGTAAGACAGAAATCTTGTGTTTGCTCCTCATACTGATGAACAGATTGTCACAGGAAGATTAGGGGTATGCTTACTCAAGATAAGGCACGGTGAACGGAGCCAGACAGAGGTTACATAAATACAGCAATCAGGCAGGGAGAAGCAAGTGAAAGGCATCTTAAACTAAATGGACAGCTTTCAGAAGAAACATTACACAGGGAGGCAGGGCGCTCAGTGATAATGCTGAACAATTGTGGTGCTTTGATTTGGAACTTACCCTTCTTTGAAGGGTGATCTGGAGAAAACCAAAGGAGATATTATCACAAAAATTAGGTTTTGTGTTGAATGTGGGGAGGGGTGGGGATGAAAGGAGAAGCTATAAAAGCCAATCATAGATTTTGATTTTTTCATTCATTTTTTTCTTTTGAAACTTTACATTTCTTTTACCTTTACTTAGTTTTGTGAATTAACTTGTAGATTCATAGAAAGTTGCAGGGATAGAATAGAAAGGTCCCATGTACCTTTTACCCAGTTTCCCTCAATGGTGACAACTTAGGTAACTATAGTGTATCAGAACCTTGGAAATACATTGATACAAAGTGTGCATGTTGTTCTATTCCATTCTCTCACATGCCCAGACTCATGAAACCACTGCCAGAATTAAAACATGAATTATCCATCACCACAAATCATTCTGTTTATAGTCACACTCACCACCCCTCTTCCCCCCACCATCCTTCGTCCCTTGCAATCCCTAATATGGTCTACATATTATAATTTGGTCTTTTTTGAAGTTATAATATACATGAATTCACACAATATGTGGCCTTTTTAAATTGGTGTTTTTCACTCAGCATAATGCCTTTGAGATTCACTCAAGTCTATGCATGTATCAATAATTAAACACAACCGTGTGTTTACCGGTAACCTATTGGAGGAACAACATTTGGGTTGTTTCCAGTTTTTAGGTACTGCAAACAAAACTGCTAGGGAGAGTGTGCCTAGGTTTTATGTGGACATAAATTTACATTCCTCTGGGACAAATTCTCAGGAGTGCAATTGCTGAGTTGTACAATAAGAGTATGTTAGTTTTGTAAGAAATTCTATTTTCTAGAATGGCTGTACCATTTTACTACTACTACATACTACTTTCTAGAATGGCTGCAACATTTCACATTCCTACCAGCAATGTATGAAAAGACTTACTATCTCCACAATCTCACCTGTAGTTGGCATTATTTTCTTTCTTGAAAGATAAGAAATTTCCCGCTGCCTTCCCTTTTTTCTCTTCAAATAATAAAATTTCAACATTCTATATAGGGAGATGTATGTGTATACACACACATATATGAGGTCTGTTCAGTAAGTATCTAGCCATGGAACATGAAAATACTAAAGAAGATACAAGAGACATTGCACATAGTACGACACCTAAGTCCCCTTCAAAGTTATGGCCTTCTTGAGGAAATCTGGTTCATTGATAACAATTTGAATCAAGTCATTAGCAACTGCAGCACGATGTTCCTTTTGTTTTGGTAGCAGAGGTCACAGAACTAATTTTGCCACGTGTTTCATACCAAGGTCCTGGATTAAAATCTCAAACACAGTAGTTTTTAGAGTCCCCAGATCAGCTTCTAGTTGTCACACGGTCAGTCACCAATTTTTGTTGATTGCAGCCTGTACACGTTCAACATTCTCAGGTGCTCTGTTTGTTGCAGGCCTTCCAGCCTGTGGATCACTTTCAACAGATTCTCAACCATCCTTGAGCATTTGTGGCACATTTTTATTTGTGCTGCACTCATTACATCCTCCCAAAAAGCTTTCTGAATCATCCAAATGGTTTCTGCAGAGGAATGTTCTAGTTTAACACAATATCTGATGTAGATTTGTTGCTGTGCTTGCTCAGTCATTTTGAATGCAACAACCACACAGTACACATGCTCACTCAACAGCATCGACTGCCCCCATGACTAACTAGTACAGTGAAGTTGTCATTGCTCACACATGTGCATTCCAGTGCACTCTTCTTGGCTGCCAGTTTACATCAATGTTGCATAAACTGTTCTCATTATATGAGGCATGTCCCAAAAGTATCAAGCCTATATCAATATAATTAAAACCATTTGCATGGATGATACTTTTGGGGCACCTCATATTAACAATGGTTTGACTTTTTCCAGACAGACCTTGTATATATAAATTTATAGTAAAATCACATCCAAACCAATTTCACCCCTCTGCCTCCTGGCAGAATAATTCCTCTGAGAGAGTAACCACATTCCTGGAATATAAACTAGTTGCTGGGGCGGGGGGGGGGGGGGGGCTCTGATTTATAAAGCTTGTTGATTTCTGTGGAGTAGATGCTCCCACATGCCTACTTTCAAGCTACCAACCTGAACTAACTGAATGTGGAGCTGGGAAAAGATGTGCAGAATCAGCTCTTGCAAGGCTGTACAGGCCCATCCCAGCACCACTGCTCCTGAATTTAGTACTAATCCAGCCTTGTGGTAGGCTGAAAATGGACCCCCTGAGATGCCCTGGTTCCTGGAGCCTGTGCATGTTACTTTACACAGCAAAGAGTAAGGTAAAGATCTTGAGATGTGGAGATTATCTTGGGTCATCCAGGTGGCTCCCAAATACAATCATAATTGTCCTTTATAAAATGGAAGCAGAGAGAAATTTGACTGTAGAAGAGGAGAAAGCAGTGTGATCATGGAGGCAGCCACTGCAGGGAAATGGCCAAGGAATGCTGCAGCCACAAAAAGTTAGAAGAAGCAAAGGATGAATTCTTCCCTAGGCCCTGGGGGGAAGTACAGCTCTGCGGACTCCTTGTGATAATTTGTTATAGCAGCCACAGGAAATGAATGCACATACCGTGCTGCTAAACTAACTATCAAGTTCATTTACCTAAATTTTATCTGTTATTTATTAATTCTTTTTCATCCTCACCTGAGAGTAGGTTTATTGATTGTTTTTGAGAGAGAGAGACAAGCATCCATGTTAAGAGAGAAATATCAATTGGTTGCCTTCTGTACACACTCCAGCTGGGGGTCTACCCCGAACATTTTGGTATATGGGATGATCTCCAACTTTACTGAGCCACCTGGCCAGGAAAGCTATATTCTATCTTTTAAAAAATTGCTACATTATAATATATAGTATATAGATAATTACTTTTGGGGGGAATATGCTCTGGTTAGGTAGCATTTCTCACCAGGCTCTGGAGAGAAAGCTTGCAAAATAACTTCAAAAATAGGAGATTGTAGCATATAGTCCGGGGATTATTTTTTTCATTCAATATTGTTTCTGCTGGGTAACATTTCATTATGTACTTTTCCATTCTCAGTTAGAATTTGGTAGGTATTCTTTATCAGATTAAGGTTGTCTGGTGTTATTTTTTTTTCCCCCTTGAAACAAGGTCACACCCAGGATGACACATTTCCTACATTCTTCCATTTCAAATATTGGGTGAGATAAAAATTGTGGAAGATAACAAACTGAAATGAATATTATGAGCTGACGGATGCCAGAGCCTCCACCAGGAGCAAATGTGAGTCAGCTCATGAGTAGGGAGGGAGAGCCGGGTAACGTAATGGGGTATGGTGTGAGCAGGGTCTCTGCCAGCCAACTGTGCACGTGGTCAGCCACGGCAGAGAGAACACCTGCTCTACCGCACCCACTCCATCCCCACCCCCACCCCCACCCACTGCTGTGACTAGTGGGGGGTGAGGCTGGTCTGGTTGAGAAAGAGGCAGAGATGGTGAGGAGGCTGGCCTGAGACACAGTGACTCACTAATGTGAGAATGATCCATTAGATGAAAATCCGGAATAAGATGACCTCAAAGGATTGTTGACTTCTAGCTGGACAAAAGGCCCTTGCTCACCCTGAGAAGGTAAAAGGCAAGAGTGACTCAGCCTGGGAAAAAACGGGTGAGTGCTCCTGGAGCATTTCTGCGTTCTCCCGGGCCAGGTCTCTCCTGGACAGAGTCTTGCTTGGGTGGCAGGTGAATCAGCTCCCAAACTGTGAGTCACTATTTGGCCACCCATTTCTTTACCCCTCACCATCCAGGGGAGCTGTTTCCTCAGTAGCCCTTCAAATCACCCCTCTTATGAGAATCTTAGAATTTATTGATGATTTCGAGGAAACATAGATTGTACCATAGCCCAAGCAACTGAAAGATCAATTTTTCAAATTAATGCTCTCTCAAGTTTCCACATAGGAATTGCTGAGTCAAAGGGCAGATGCATTTCTTATCTCTTATTTCACCTTGGAGCATCATTTTATTTGCTTGTTTGTTTATAATTCTCACCCAAGGATATGCTTATTGATTTTACAGGGAGAAGAAGGGTGGGAGGGAAGGATGGAAGAAGGGACAAAGAGGGAGGGAGAGACATTGATGTGAGAGGGAAATGTTAATTGGTTGCCTCCCACATGTGCCCCAGCAGTGCCCCAACCAGAGGATCAAACCCACAGCCTTTTTTGGTGTACAGGATGATGCTCCAGCCCACCGAGCCACCCAGTTTGGGTGCACCAGCATACTTTAGCACAGGAGTCCCTTAGTGTTGGTGATGAACTGGCACCAGCTATTAGATGGGTGGGGTCAGACTGGACCTTGGTTTAGCAACCTCTGGACTTGAGTTCTGGCTAAGAAAGAATTCAGAGCAAATGCAAGGAAAAATTTGTTTAGAAAGTCATTGAGGTAGAAGCGAGCCATAGAAGAAATGGGCTTAGGAAACAAGAGGCAAAAGAAAGGGCATTGGGGCTTAGGAGAGAGGGGTGAGGAAATCTCCCCTGGGGGAAGGGGGAAGTGCTGGCTGCTCAGTGGAGAGAGCTATACTGGCCCTCTGCCTTGAGGGTCTGTATCTGCAGGTCTCAGAGGAGGATTTCAACAGAATACTCATCAGCGTTCCAGTATGTTCTTTCAATCTCTACGGATTGGTCGGTGCCAGGGCAAGGGGACTTTAGTCATCACAGCTGGTCCTGCTGTCAGCCTTGCATCACTTTGGTTTTGCTGGTTCCCTGGGCCTGGAGCTGAAATACAACTGAGATCTAGATGTATTTCATACAGGTCAGAACATTCTATCCTGAGGCCTCAATGTTTAAGAGCTATTTTCCTGCCCACTTGTCCGTTCCCCTCTCTGAGGGGCTCTCTTCTACAAGATGAGCAATATGCCAGGGGCGGAAAGGTCAGAGGAAGGTCCAAACCACATGACTGGTGGTATGAAAGGTCAGGGGCTATAAACCGCATGACTAGCCATATGCTAGGGGAGAAAAAGTTACCTAAGGGGCGAGGTCCCTGTTTTCCCAGCTTGGCCCATTGCTAGCACCTGGAGCTTTCTGCCCTGTGTGACCTTCTGGACCGGGCCCATAGTCCTTGCTCTGCTCCTGTTTGTGTAATCATCTACCTCATATATACTCTATATGGAGAAACAGTTCCTTACTTCTCCAGGTGTTGAGCCAGTGACAGGAATGGCTTAAGCAACAGGTCAGCCACGCAGGATCCAGAAAAGCCAGCAGCAAACACTTCAGGCAGCTTCCTGGGCAAAGGCTTCCTTATGGCCATGGGGCCGGGAGCCCACTGAACTCATCCCATACCATCCTTCTTCCTGGGTGTGTATGGGCAGTTGTCAAGTGATCAGCATCTAGTCCTCCAGCCTGAAGATGACAAACTGTTTCTTTCCTTCACTCTTTTCCACTGCTTACTCTTTGGCCACTAATTTCTCAAATGCTGTACTCCAGGGGCTGGGGAATGAGTTGTGAGAAGTAAAGATAAAAACATGAGGTAGCCTGCGCTAAGAACATGATCATTTAGAGACATTAAAGAATCGTTTGCTTGCTACACCTTCTATTTATGAGAGTTATTCAGCAGCTCTTCTCTCCAGAACCTGGTGAGGAATTTCACATAGCCAGAGAACACCAAGATTATATTCAGGTCTCCTGATTCTCCATCCAAAGTTTTCTCTCTGTCACACCATATCCTATATTCTTGACTTGAAAGTAAAGACATATTTGCCATCAGTGGTTCAGCGAGACGTTCAACAGGTTACTCCTCTCTCTTGTCATGCACACACAAATGATGACTCTAAAGGTCTTGCCCACAGCCAGAAGTCAGCCATCTTTATTTCCATAATCATAGGTTAAGATAATGAACTCACTTGCAAGACAATGTCTAATGCCTTTAGTAGCAACCCTAAGGCTGGCTATGTCTCCCAAAGCTCCCAGCATTTCTAAATCTATTCAGAATCATTCGCTCTCCTTACAAAGCACAAAGGCAAACACCAAACTATCCAAAATCAATAGAAAAGAGGGATAGACAGGGAAATAGGACTGGGTAGCACAAAGGATAAAAAAAATAACAAAGCCAAAGGTTATGGAGTGATTGCTTTCTAATTTGTCTTTATAAAAAGGAAAAGAATCCAATGAAAGTTGGCAAGTTGCAGAGTGAACATGTCAGAAACATTTTATATTCTGTCTTTGCCACACACTGTCTTGCACAATGTTAGAGGAAGTCAGGCTGAAATGGAGAATATTTTCACAGTCTGAGCCAGCAAGGAAGCTAGGGGAAAATACTCTTAAATTTAAGAAAATTACAGGCCTGCTATTTGACATTAGTTGGAGAAAAACACAAACCTCAGAACTTATTCTGAGAACTTGAACAAGAGAAGCACTTCAAGCCCTGTGTTTGGTCCAGGGGAGGGTATATCTCTCCAGGAAGCACTACATGGGGAGGTCTTTAGGGAAGCCCCTGCCAAAAGAAGGGTGGCTACTGGGGGCTGTCATTCCAGCAAGCCATCCACTAAATGTGCACAGAGATGTAAGAGCACAGAGAACCTGACCCAGGACTGGGTCCTGGGGAGAAAATATGAGCTAGGTTAGAGAGCTAGGTTTTCCACTTAGATATGGGCCAACACCATGATTAAATTTAAAAAGAGTGATGAGGACATTAGATTTATTGGATAATAAAACATATTATCAAAATATAATAAGCAAAATCATATGGTATTGACACAGGAATAATCATTAAGCTCAATGAAACAGATCTGAAGGTCCATAATAGACCCAAAGGCAAACAGAAATTTAGTAGCTTTAGAGTCAGTATTTCAAATCAGCAGAAAAAAAATGGCTCATTTTAGAAATAATATTGGGGCATCTGGTTAGTCATCCAAACAAAGATAAAGGAAATTATAGGTAATTAAAAGACTTAAAAGAACTACATAATGACTAGAAGAAATATGATTTTTTTTTTAAAATTCAGGAGTGTAGAAGGCCTAAGTGTAGTACAAGTCTTTGAAACCATAAAAGAGAAGACTGACACTCTAAACCTAGATGAAAAGAAAAAAATTCTGCTTGGCAACCCCTGCTCACAAGCAAAGGGAAAAAGAAAAAAACACAAGCTGGGGATGAATTTCATTTATCCTATTTAGATTACAAACAAAAGATGAAAATTCTTCAACATCTAAAAGCTCCTATAAATCATTAAGTAAAAGACTGAGAACCCATGTTCACTCTTATTCATAATATAAGAAAGCCAAATTAAAACTATGATAAAATACTAGTCTCACTTATTCAATTGACAAAGATGAAAAATTTTGGTAGGAAACAGGCTGTCTCCTATTGTTGGAGGTAGTGTAGGTTTGCTAAACTTTCTGGAACACAGTTTAGAAAATACCTATCCAAATTATAATTGCACAAACCCTTAGATCCAGAAAGCACACTCTTAGGCATTTAATGTGTGGATATTCTTGCACCTGTATGAAATAAAGTATATGTAAGGATATTTTTTACAAGTTATAACAGAAAAATACTGAAACCCAAAATGTCTATCATTGGGGAGCTAGTTTTCCATTCAGTCCATGGAAAACAATATAGGCATTAAAAGAATAAGACAGTTTCTATGTACACTAATTAGGATTGGTGTCTAAGATATATTTTAAGTAAAAAAGGGCACACAGTAGTAGGTATAAACTATATACACATGTACACTTGTAATTCCATATTTTGTTCAGTAGAAGTATCCATAAGAGATTAGATTCCACACTGGATGGGTGGAATGGAGGCTTACTGTTCACTGTATACCCTTTTGTAACTTTGATTTTTGTCCCATGAACATGACTTACCTATTCAAAAATATATAAAGTGATTTTGAACTCAAAATATTTTGAATGATGAAAGATTTGAATATCATGACCATGCATGGGAAGAGTAAATGTCAAGGTAGTTAACATTTTCCAAAATAAATTTATACACTTGAGCATATACAATCAAAATATCAGTTTTCTTTTCTATTCGGAACATGACCACATGACTTTGCTAGTTGGACTAGAAGAATAAATAGGCAAAATTAATTTTCTTATTTATTTATTTATTTTTAGAAAGAAGGGAAGGGAGGGAGAAAGAGAAGAGAAATAGTGATGTGTGGTTGCCTCTCATACGCCCCTAACTGGGGACCTGGCCCACAGCCTAGGTATGTGTCCTGGCTGGGAATCAAACCGGTTACCCTTTGGTTCATAGGCCAGCACTCAGTCGACTGAGCTACACCAGCCAGGGCAAATTTTCTTTTTTAAAAGACACTACAGTATATTACAGTAGTGAAAAGACTACCTGTTGAAATTAAGATCCCACAGGTCACCAGTAATGTATTAGGATGATTCTTAAATGGTTATTTGAAGAATTTTTTTAAAAAAACCAACCCCAGATCTTAATAAATGAGCAAAGAGCTGAAAGGAAAAAAATCACAAGCAGAATAACAGTTTTAAAACATGAGAAAAGGACTGCAACACCATTAACCATAAAAACTCAAAATTACCCCCACAGGGCATATTTATCAAAATATTTAAGAACCTAGATAATGTATAATACTCAACAGGAGGGCAGCAAGGCAAATATTGTTTCGCATGGCATTCTTCCTTTGGCTTTTCCTCCTTTCCAGTTTTATTCCCCTGGTTTCCCACTCCTATTCCTTGGGGTCACTCCAAGGAAACCAGCTGACCCCAACCTTTGTCTCAGATCCCGCTTTTAGAGAACCAAGGCTAAGGGAGGTAGCAGCAGTGGTCCTAAAGAGCAGGTTCCCAGGATGTGACTTGCAAGTACGGTGGGGATAACCCGGGGCGCGCACAGAATCAGGGTTATTAAGACTCTCCCTGTGCAGGTACCGGCAGAAGGCGTGACTTGGGAATGGAAACAAGGGTAATGGACATTCCAAAGACTGGGGAGCTTGTTTTATTTTAACTCTGGCCGCGTTGGGAAGCAAACAATTCAGGTTAGCTAGCTATCAGCTAAAGGTGTGATGTGGAAGCCAGAAGGCCGCTAGCAGCTGCAGGGTAGAATGTGCTCAAAATTGTCCAGAGCTGCAGAGGAAATGAATTCACAGCTTCCACAGATCTCTCTGTGTCAAAGTCACAGTAAGAGACAGGGTGAGGCCCTGAGATTTGGTTTGGGGATATGTGGCTGATGCAGCAGGAACCCTCATGCTCCCCCGAACTGGTTCCTCTTGCCTGGACACTCTGCTGAAGTACCTCACGGGATGCCTGTATTCCTCAGGGTCACCCTGCCTCCCTGTTGTCCCCAGACCATAAAAAGATGAGGTCTCAGTGTAGTCTGAAAAATGCAGCTCCTCCTCCAGGAGTAGAATTTGTACACACCAAAGACACTGTGGGACTTAGTTAATATGTACCAGTGGGAACCAAGGATCACATGAGCATGTGGGTCTTAAGGGAATCAGGTGGAGGTGGGGAGATGTACTGGGGCAAGAGCAGAACCTGAAGCTGGATGGGGAAGAATTCGTTGATGTAGGAGCCCTCTCCCATACTTTCGCCCATTAGAGAAAGAACGCCTAATGACCAGCCTAATGACCCGCCTCAATATGCTGCTGGGAGAGCTCTTTGAACACCAGACAGCAGCCCCAGGAAACAGGGTGGAAATGCTGGAACTGCCTTTGTGTAGTGCTCATGCAGGGGCACAAAGCCCAGAATGTCAGAACGGACTATGCAAGACCTCAGCAGCCACCAGCATTCTCTACTTCTCAGGAAGGCAGAGGGAATGCTCCCTTCACTAAGGCAATAGGGGTCCAGGTAGGGGAGACGCTGGCACAGAGAGCTTTGGTGGTGGCTGGCTTTAATAAGAACCAGGGTTTACAGTAGGAGATCCTTCATGGGAATAGGCTCTCTGGTATCCATGGAAACACCAGAATTCTGAAATAACGGAGCCTAGAGTTAATCCTCAGAGCAAAGGACGGAATTACCATAATGGGCAGCAAGGCCAGGCAGCCATCAGGGTGCTTGGACCAATGGGGGTGGAGGAATCTATGAAAAGGGCAAGCAGATCCTGGTGCTCCTAGGAGCAAGATACACGGACAGCCCAGCCTGCTAGGACTTGTCAAGAGTCAGGAAGGGTCTGAGATTTTTACCATGATTGCACACTTACAGGTTGGTTTGCATAGTTTCATAGATGCTGGCAGAAAACATGAAACTCCTGGGTTAAAGACAAAGAATTGTGTTGCTCTCACAGCACAGCAAACAGCATGAGCTCCATGCCTGCATTGCCCTCACCCCGAGTCCCCAGGGGCAATGCTGAGGGACACAGGTGAATGTTCTGCACACTGTGGCTTTGCATCTAAATTGATAAACCACCTGCTTGGGGGAACTTGACTATGTTCTAAGGAGCAGTGAGGAAGTCTGCCTGATTTCGCTCTGGAGGAAGACATCTGCCCTTTGCCTCTTCTCCCCAGGGAGTCGCGCCCTCTACTTTCCAAGGCTATTTGCTATGCAAACACTCTTGAAAATATAATTAGGAACAAATGACAATAAGTGCCATTTGCTCCCAAGACATGAAGAAACAGGAGAGACCTGTGGAGAATTATCCCCAACACCCGCCTAAAAGAAATAAAAGGAAAGAAAACGTTGTGGTCAACTCTTTTTGCAACAAACAATTCAACAAAGAGATCTTCCTCTAGGTCAGTCATGCGGACAAAGATTTGACTTTGTTGGTTGTAACCCACCACTGTATTGGGGTTGCTGTCATGGGACTTCATCTGCCCTGTGGATTAGGACCGGGATTAAGGGTGGTATTTGCAACACTCCCTGCATCCACCCTCCTTTGCCATGTGACTCTATACTTTCTCTCACCAAAGAGAGGGTCTGTTTCCCTATTTCTTGAATCTGGGCTTGGCTATGTGACTTACTTTGGTGAACAGGATGTTAGCAAATCTCACAAAGAGGATCAAATACCTTGCATGATTCCACTCCCTCCCTCTGTTCCTCCAGCAAGCCCTGAAGACATGCCTGGGCTAGACTGCTGAGGGATTGGCTCTCTCTGGCCATGTGGGCCAGCACCTCCTCCAGTTCTTCCTGACCCAGAAACCAGACACCCTGGGGGCGAGCTTTGTGGCAACTCCTGCTGGGTTTGTCCTGACCCCTCTCAAGGACTCTGTTGAGATTCTGGGTCATAAAGCAGCTCCTAGTGATTAATTCTGCCTTGAACAGCCCACCCCTCAATGGAGAAGATATCCCCCTGCTAAAGAGGGGGAGCATTTGAAACAGGACAGGGCTTAGAAACTCAGTGTGGGGAGGAGGGGCAGAAATCTTGGAATCCCTGCAAAACAGCTGGGATCTGTGACTGGTGTCACACTCTAACAGAAACACATAATGGCCCTCTCTAGACCCCGGTGGACACGGAGGGGCTTTGGGAAAGTCCAGGTTTCCTGTAAATACTATTTGTATGGACAGGAGATAAGACAACAGTCTGTCTGGTACCATGATTACGGGAACTCAGTTGTTGGTTTCTGTCCACTCAGCCTGGGGACCTAGAAAAGGATGCGCTTTCTTCTTTTAGCTCCAAGACCCCTCAGGCTCCCGCAGCCCGGGTGAGCCCTGGAATTTGGTGCAGACCTCTCTCCTGCAGTCCCACGTGCAACCCCAGCTCTGGCTGGGTGCTTTCTCACAGTTTCCAGCAAAGCTGAGGCAGCTAAGTCAACATGTGCTTTTAAATCCCCACAACAGTTCCTCCTGGGTCCCATTCAGAGCCCTTTGGCAAAGTTCAGGATCTGCCCGCACCACGGAGAGGTTGGCACAGCCCTGCCCTATATATAAACAGGAAACCTTAAGGTTGTAGGAGGCAACTTCTTTGAGCAGCAAAGGCTCTTAACAAGCTCTGCAGTAAAAGACAATGGACCAGAAAAGTAAACTTTTACAGAAGGGAGACTGCATTCACGGAGTTGACCATTCATTAATAGGAACCCTCTAGCTTTAATGATTTGCACAGATGACCTGGAAAGGAAAAATAAAGGCCTTCCAAAGAGGTGCAGGCACTAGGATTCGGGGAAGCGGAACCCACAAGCAGGAAATGCCAAGTAACTACTGAAGGGAATGAAAGAGAAAAGAAAGCCCCTCATTAGAATTCCAGGAGGAGTTGAAGGAAACTAAAATTTTGAAGGAAGAGGAGGGCATGAAAAAAAAAAAAAAGAATATGAAACAAATGAAAAATAAATTCATCTCCTAGGGGAGAATGATCTGCACCAGACCAGGAAGGCCAAACGGGTGTTGTTAGTAGGTGATTTCCCAGCGCCAACACCCACCAAACAGCTGCAGGAAAACAGATAAACAGGATGCTAGAGTGAACTGGAAGATGATATAATATTATAGGAAGCGCTGTTATTCCTATATAAGGTTTAGATTAAAATCTCATTTAGGTTTGCTGCTTTACTATCTTGAAAGAGGCTGACACATTTTCAGCCTTTTTCCCATCTAGAGAATTTGTGAAACATCCCTTTTAAAAAGTAATACCTGTCACATTTGAAAATGTACCACATACACACACACACACATACCATTATACCATTACATTTTTAAAATATGGAGTTATATTCTCTCTGATGCCAGATTTTCTGCTTGATGATAAATTAGAAACTTTGAGGAAAACATTCTTTTAAATCACAATAATAGCAGCCACAGTAATAACAGTGGTTATTCTTATTTTCTCCTACATTGTAGAAAGAGAGAGAGGGTTAGGTCCCCCTCAAAATGGAGAGGAGTTTTTGTGTGGCATTTACTGTAGGCTAAGCACTATTCTCTGTGGTTTATGTGTATTAACTCTTTTAACCCTCACACCAACTGTATGCAGTAACTACCATCATTATTTCTTTACAGATGTGGAAAACCAAAGCTCAGAAAGAGTAAGTGATTTGTTCAAGGTCACACAACTACTAAGTAATGAAGCTGGGATTCGAACCTAGGTTGTCTGGTTCCAGAGTCCGAGTTGAACACTGTAATATGCCTCTAGTAAGAACATCCCTGAAACACACAGAAGGACTTGTGTCTAACAGTAGAGGTCTGCCTTTAAATGAATGTTTGCGTGAACTATCAGATTACAAATTAGGCTGCAACGCAGGGTTCACTTAAAGTTAACTTTAGATGACTTCAAATGCTCTACCGAAAAGCCTGAAGAGTCTGCTTTTCCAAGATTTGTTTTCTTTAAAATCATCTTTCTTCTGGGATGAGAGCAATCCCCAGGCGGTGTACTTCCTTCTGGGAACAGGAGAGTCACTTCCATGTGTCACACTTAAGTCAGTCATTTCTGTAGCAACTGTGAAGAAGCCAGCATTATATAAGACTAAAGAAGAGTTTGGGGAAGAGAAAAAAAAAAAAGACTGGACTATAAAAATCACGAGTCAGGAGCAATAATTTTAATTCTTTTAGTCCTCCTCTCTTCTCTTTGGTTTTGAAATATTTATTTCAGTCACATTAAAGAACACTTTCCAGATCAAAGACTGTCGATGAGCTACCAATGAGTCAAGTTTACTTCTGACCCCATTTTGTTGAACTCCTCAGTGCCTCTGGTCTCCATGGAGACCATCCCATCCCAGAGCCAATTTGGAAACACGCATCTCCAGTGAGCCAGTCTTAAAACCAGTTTAGTGTGAACATTTTCAGCTTGTAACCTTAACAGAGAAAATAGCATATTGGTGTGATTTCCATCATGTCAGAAAGAAACAAAATTTGATCAGCTTCCAAATAACAGGGGTAAGGAGAAACGGAATTCAAAGTTTTGAAAACATTAAGATGCTTGCTGCTAATACAACAACAATAAAATTAAAAGAAAAAGAAAAAAAAAAAAGATGCTTGCTGCAAGTCTTATCCCATGCATCAAGTAATCAGTGGTCACAAAATGTAATTCACAGTGACTATTTCCCTAAGTCCTATAACTCTAACCCATGTTGCCTAGATAGTAATTTTGATGTGTGTGAATGTCTTTGATCAGTTTTATGAGGCTCTTAAACATCTGAAAAGCAATCTGAGTTGAACATGATTGTGTGTTAAGAAGCAGTGCTTAACTGCTCTAGAAATTTTGTCCTCATTCCCTTGTCTCTAGTCTTCTCTGGGAGATTCTTTGCAATCCTTTAGGGAAAAATGAATTTCGATTACTTTTATTTTCCAAACTGTACAGGTGCTACTGAAAATTGACTGTTGTTAACTTAAAGAAAGTCAGGAAGGCATTTTAAAAGGGTCTTTATGGGCTTGATGCCAGGTACTTTTTTTCATACACTTGGGGAAGAGAGGGCTAATACCAACAGATAACAGATACCACGGAGCAATTCTAGAATGCTTCTTTGCTAATATTAACAGCATTTTCTATAGTGCTGTTAATATAGTGACAGAATGTTGTTACTAACAGCTAAAAGTAACAGAATGTTGTTTATTTAGAAACTAAAGGACCTTCGTTCTACAGTAAAAGGAGCAGGTAATTCAATCACTGTATAAAGTTTGTTTCTAAATTATTTTTAAATAAATTTTAATTTTATTAATAGGTTTTATACAGTCACTGTAGACTGTATACAAAAAAGTATAAAGAAAATATAATATCATTCATAATACCACCCTCCCCCCCAGAAAGAAAAAAATTCAACATTTGGTCTCACTCTTTTTCTATACGCATACACACAAGAATAATTTTTAAATCTGTTTTGGGATCCAGAGCTTTCATGAATGATCAAGGCTTGGTGATTGGGTAAAGCTGGTCACCTTAGTCTTACTCCTCTTCCTGGATAAATTAATTCCTAATGGAATCTTCACAGCCTCATTCAGACTTCTAGTGAATACACACACTAGCAATTTCTGGAAATGCCCACCCATTTCTGCCTTAGTTTGGATTCAGTCTGGGCCACCTTGCATACCCTTTCCCTATATTTAGTGTGAAGAATCACAGAAACACTCCAGTTGCCTTCTAACTTTGGCAGGTTGATCATGGAGAAGGAGACCAGTGGCTATGATAGTTCTAGGGGACAAGGCTGGAATGGGTGGGAAGAACAGTTTTTTTATTATTTTTTAAAATCCTCACCTGAGAATATGTTTAATGATTTTAAACATATTCTCAGAGAGAGCAGATAGGAGGGAGGGACGGAGGGAGAGAGGGAGAAGGAGAGGGAGGGAGAGAGAGAAACTGATGTGAGAGAGAAACATCAATTGGTTGCCTCCTGTACACACTCCAACTGGGGATTTAACCCACAGCATTTGGGTATGGTATGTGACCTGACCAGAAATGGAACCTGCAACCTTTTGGCACACAAAATGATGCTTCAATCGACTGAGCCTGGCCAGGGCAGGGAGAACAATCTTATTTGAGAGGTAAAATTTCTGCTATTGTCTGCATTCACCTGTGGGGTGTAGGGTGGTGTTCAGGGACAGTTGATGACAGTGTCCTTGTCATGAGGTTCTATGACTATATCTCTCTTTAGGGTTAATCTTTTATCTACATGGTAGGATTTAGGGATGTTCTGAACCTTCTACTTCCATATCAACATCTTGATCACAGTTATAGCCACAGAGCTCAGAACAGTGTCTGGCATGTGGTAGATGCGCAGTAAATGTTTATTGGAATAAATGAATGAATGGTGTCAATGAACATGGCAGCTGTGTTAGGTAGCTCCTTTGCCTGCTACTTCTGGAGACCAGGGACAAGCAAATTGTTGCTTGGAATTTGAACAGCTTTGGTAGGAAGTGATGGAGAACTGTTGGCTTCTTAGTTCACAGAATTACCCATTTTCTGTTGTCTCTTGGGAAGACCCTTGGTCTTAGCTTTCACCTGGTGGTACGTAGAATGGATGGGGAGATAGCTAAGTTGGGCTTTTTCATCTATCGAACAAAACAAACCTGAACATTTGACTTGATGGCTGGAATCCCCAAGTGAATGATCTCACTCAATCCTTTCAACAATGGAATGAGGCCACTGGCTTCCAGCAGGTTTTCTCTTGGTAGAGGGTGAGGGAGGAGTGGTGGGTTGGAATGAAAGGTAACAGATGTTAAAGGATGAAAGAAATTGTTTTAAACTATCAAACACCTTTTTCAGGGATCAAATGCCACATGCAACCCTAACTTACAACACAGAGGTCTAAAATCAAGTATTGCTATATTTTTTGTAGCATAAGAAAACAATACTTAAAACAAACAAACGAACAAAAACCCCCATCTTTACCAAAGGACATTTTAGGAGTTCATAATATTAATATTTTCTGGCCTGCTTGGAAGAGTGCAAATAGCAGAAACAAGGTACATTCAGTAGATCTGAAGCGATAGCTTTAGATTACACACCTGAGTTAATTCTATGCCTGAGAACTGAAGGTGAAACCATAGGGTAAGAGCGAATGTCTGGTTTTTGCTTTGTCATGTGCAAGTATGTGATGCCTGGGAATCTCCCCAGAGCTGAGGTCAGCTAAGGTTTCAGTTTGAAAGAGAAGACACAGTGGTACTTCTCGGAGAGGTGGCCTCAGAGGTGAGCCAGGTAGTGGGAAATTCCTTTCCCCACCCTACACAAGAATGCCAGATATCATCAACCATGTCCGTTTCCCCCATTCACCACTTTGTTCACACCAGTGTAGTTGATGGAAACGAAACAACACCAGTGGGAACATTCTCAGGATGTTAGGGGACATGTTATATCTTGAGGCATCTCATCTTTAGAATCTGTTTAGGTAGGATGTTGGGGAACATTTACTGAAGAGAAATAGAAATTTCTTTCTGCATGTGACTGGAAAGAGGATATGCCTTCCCTTCTAGCATAGATGGTTACGGGACCAAACACTTTGGCTTCAGACCAATGTGACCACAGGTGAGTTCAGCCAGACGTACTCACCTCTCACCAACTACAGATTTATAGGATAGCACTTTCTGGACTTAAATGTTTACTGACTAGAAAAATAATGCAGTTATACTCAACAACAAAATATCCAGGAGCCAGAGGGACCGTCACAGGGTGGTAAATTTGAATCTGGTCAGGATGAAAGCCCACAGCAGCACAGGCAGGAGGAACATAAAGTGCATGAGTTAAGCCAGAGGCTACCAGGCCTTTTCTGTTACCAGCCAGAAGGAGTCTGAGGCTCCAGTACTCTGCCCAGACTCCTTTTCCGGACCCCAGAGCTAAGCAACCTTCAGCCCTGCGTACCCGCCTCTCTCCTTAGTAACGGGACACGCCCCAACCAGACTGTGCCTACCAACCTTTCCTTTTCCCCCATCATGCTTTTTCCAAGCAAGGAACCATTTTTAGCATGATTTTGCAGAGGCTGCTTAGCTCGACTGCCCTCTCTATTTCAGTCAGTTCGGCAGAAGCTTAACCACTTCAACAAGGCTGCCTTACAGGAACTCCTATCCCCAATTAAGGGCTCTCACCCTTGACTAAACACTTCTCTTCATCCCCTCCAAGAAAGCCCACTCAATAGATTCCTGAGAGATCATTCTTTTACTGAAGGTGCTGGGGTGGGCCCGGGCTGGGGTGGCTCAGTGAACTGAGAACCGAAAGGTTGCTGGTATGATTTCCAGTCAGGGCACATGCCTGGGTGGCGGGCCAGGTCCCCAGTTGGAGGTGCGCTTGCAAGAGGCAACCGATCCATGTATCTCTCTAGCACATCTGAGTTTCTCTCCATCTTTCTCTCTCCCTCCGCCTGCCCTGCCCTGAACAGAAATAAAATCTTAAAAAGTTTGTTGGGGTGAAGGGTGGGAGTGGGATTGGGGGTGGGATTTGGAGGTGGGGGTTTCATCACCCAAATGCAGAAGGTCACATAGAAAATTCCCCTGCACTTGTCTCCCCGCCCCCCAATCGTTCCCTTTGCACTTTTCCCCCGTAAGCCCCCTCAGCATCAGCATCCTAACCTTCTCCCTCACCTGGACTCCCCATCCCAAATCTCTTACCCCTTGGCTCATACAAAGCTCCCGAGCCTTCAGGGCCACAATGGCTTTGGAGTCCAAAACTAAGAGCTCCCCTGGCTAGGAGGAGCCCTGTTGGGGGAGAAATATTAAATAATTGATCACTTTCCTATTTACTTTTCTTTTTTTCCTACACAAACTCATCCAAACAACTATCACATCACCTCCCCTGAGGTTCCCTTGCCAGCCCACGTTTTCTACGGTGGCAGCTTCTCTTTGTGCTGCACAGATTTCTGGAATGAGCTTGAGTCCACAAATAGGCAATTACTGACCCAAGTTCACACAGCCCCTCAGTTCTGAGTCAAAGCTTCCTGTCCCCCAGGGCCAGTGCCATGGGTGTGTAGCCTTTGTGGTGGCACAGAGCATGGTGCTCTGCTGTCACCATCTGGAAATTCTTCATGAATGTGAACAAGGGACAGTTTCATTTGCACCAGGCCCTGAAAATTACCTACCCACCTACACATCACCCTCAAGGAAAATCTCTCTTCCTTCAAAGCAGTTTCTCCACACTTCCCCATAAGCCTTAATCTCTAGGACAATCTGCCTTGCCTGACCAGGTCCCTGCTCATTGCAGGGTGCTGGGCCTGGAATGGGCAGCTGTGTACATGGAGGTGGTGGGGCTTTTCCTTCCTTTGCTCTAATGAAGCCATGGAAACAGGGTCTGTGGGAAGACCCAGGGGAGAAGGCAGGGAGGTTCAGGGGTAGGAGAACAGCCCCTGCATAATCATCTAACCCACCCACATGCCAATTCCAGAGATTCCATCAGGACAGATTCCTTTGTGGTAAAGCCCTTTCCAACTGCTTTAAAAATAAGAATATTCCTGAGAGGGTCAACACCCCACAGTACCGGTCTCTGCCATGCTGTGAACAAGTTTGTAAACTGTCTTAAGCTTCTCACCGGTGAAGGGCTTGGCACACGGGAATGTTTGCAGAGGATGCTTTTGGAAGTTGGAGGAGGGTAAATCACAAAGGAGAAATCTGAGATGGTGCTGCAGAGTGGGCACCAGGGAGTAGGAATCGGGACAGAAGAGGGCTGTGGGAAGGGAGGGGCCGCCAAAGTATTTCTTCTACTTCTGTTTGCTGGACTCAAACAGAATCTGCTCAGCTCAGCCTCTCTTGATGGGCAAAAAGGTTTGTATTAGTTTTGTGTGGCTGCTATGTGTGTATTTGCCAATAACAGATTACTATAGCCTGGGACTTATTCTTTTTTTATATATATATATATGTTTTTTAGTAAAGATTTTATTCATTATTTTGAGAAAGGAAGGTAAGGAAGGAGGAAAAAAGGGAGAGAAGCATCAATGTATGGTTGCCCTTCACTTGCCTCCAGCTACAGACCTGGCTAGAGACCTGGCTTGCAACCTGGTCATGTGCCCTGGCTGGGAATCGAACCAGCAACCTTTGGGTTCGCAGGCTGCACTATCTACTAAACCACACCAGCCAGGGCTTGGAACTTATTCTTATACAGTTATACAAACTGGAAGTCTGAAACCAAGGTGTCAGCGTGGTTGGTCCCTTCTGGAGGCTCAGGAGGAGAATCCATTCCATGCCTGTTTCTGAGCTTTTGCCCTCTGCCAGGCAACCTTTAGCATTCCTGAAATTGTAAACACATCATTCCAATCTTTGACTTTATCTCCACTCTGTCTCCTCCTCTGTGTCTCTGTGTGTCCAGCTTCTCTCACCTTTCTCTATTAAGCAACCAGTCATTGGATGTGGGGACCACTCAATGCCAAACGGTCTCATCTCGTGAATCTTAACTATACCTGCCATGACCCTATTTTCCAGTAGTCAACAAACTGAATTATATCCTTCACAATTGCTAAGGGACCAGATCTTAAGTGATCTCACCACAAAAAAGAAATGATAATTATGTGACGAGATGGAAGTGTTAGCTAAAGTCATGATAGTTATCATATTGTAATACATCAATGTATCAGATGAACGCATTGTATAAATTAAACTTATATAATGTTGTATGTAAATTATTGTATAAGTTAAACTTATACCATGCTATATGTAAATTATACCTCAATTAAAAATAACTTTTAAAGGCCCTATTTCTAAATAAGGTCACATTCACAAGTACAGGGATTAGGTCTTGGATATATCTTTTTAGAGCCACGGTTCAATATAGGGTTTTCACATTTGCAATTTCTGTTGGTTTTTAATTCAGGCTTTACTTGAACTTTTGAGCTTTGGTTTTTCCCTTGATAAAAATCATAAAATCCTGAGACCCATTATTAAATAATAATAACAAAAGCTCTGCAAATCCGAGGCATTTTGCAAATATGTACCTCAGGAGACTCTGCAGGACCTTCCAGTATCCCAGGATAATGAGAAAGAAACAATAGCAAAATGCTTTTGATCCCTTCAGTAGAAGAATTTCAATAAGAGCCAAGTCCTGTGCTTTTAATATTGTTGTATGTTAGTCAGAACATAGAAATGTGCGTGTTTACAATCCTGACACTGAAATGGAAAAGTAACAAAAATGCTGTTCTAGGAGATTTTCATTAGAGTCATTGGTTTGTTGAGAAACATGGAAAAGCTTAACATAATATTTGTGAATAAAACCTCTAATGACTAAATCCTATCCAACACTCCCTTACCATGCTTTTAGGAAAAATTTACTTTTCAGCAAACCATACCCAACCAGTACCACAGAAGAATAATCAGAAATTATATATGATTCCTAATCACTAAATGACGATTCAATTACTCTGAGATATTTGGCATATTAAAATAATTAAAACAGAAAATAATCTTATAAAAAAAATTAGGGATTCATCCCCTCCCGCATTAATCTTTACCACTTTGGTCCATTGTGACTCAGATCAAGGCTACAGAATAGTCGGCAGATGGAAATTCAGTTCTCTGAGTGCCAGTCTGCTTTCTTGGAGGCAGAGCTTTCTCATTTCCTTCTTTTATGTGTAGAAAATTTCCCCAAAACCCAGGGAAGCTAATTCAACCTAATCACATTTCATGACTGGTAATATCACCATCCAATTAACTTAAAAAATTTTTTTTCTGGAAAACCCCCTAAATACAATATCCCAGAAAATTATAAGAATGATAAGGAGAAGTAGCCCTACCAGGTATTAAAATACATTAAACAGACATGATACTTGAAACAGTATGGAACTATCACATTAAGTTCCACATGAATGGATGGGTCAGAAGGTGTACAGAGCTCAGAAATTTGATAAGCTATAGGTGATGTTTCAAGTCAACAGGGGATAAAAGCATTTGAATCTATATCTCATGACTTACTTTAAGGCTTAAAGTAAAAATACTAGGCCCTGGCTGGTGGCACAGTGGATAAAGCACCAGCCTGCCAACCCAAAGGTCACTGGATTGATTCCCAGCCATGGCACATAACCAGGTTGCAAGCCAGGTCTCTAGCCAGATCCATAGCTGGAAGCAGGAGAAAGGCAACCATACATTAATGTCTTTCTCCCTCTTTGCCTTTCTCCCTTCCTCTATCTCTAAAAATAATAAATAAAATCTTTTAAAAAATTAAAAATAATAAATGAATCAAAGGTAAGAATGTAAAAACAAAACAAGTCAAACACACACACAGTGGAAGAAAACATGAGAAAACATTTACAATTTCAGGATGAGAAGGGCTTTATAAAGTATGACCAAAAAAAAGAAAAGAAAAAGAAAAGAAAACTCAAGACTTCCAGCCAAGGTGTAGGTATAGGCAGACACACTGCATCTCCCTCTACAACGAAGAAGGAATACATCTAACTCACAAATGAAGAAACCCAGAAGTTCCAGAAAATCAAGCTGCATGGAAGTCCAACAAACAAAGCTATAAAGAAAAAGTACCAATCCAACCAGGTGGAAGGACAGAGCCAGGGTGGAGAGGACACAGTGTAGAGGCAGTGGTGGTGGTGGTGGCTATGGCTGGCCTGCAGAAAGCACAATTACACATTAAAAAAAAGAAAAAAGATAGGGAGGGATACCTGGGGATTGCTCCCAGCACCAGACCAGACCTCAAAACTCATGGTTCCAGTGCTGGGGAAAATAAAGCCACATTGCTTCTGACTGTGAAAACCAGTAGGGGTTGGGGTGGAGGAAGAAACTGCCAGTTTTCCAGCACAGTCCATTTGTTTAGAGGTCCCCACAGTCCTAGAATGTTTACAGACCCACCCACTTTGGGAACCATGGCCAGAGCAAGAGCTAGAGAGGCATAAGTCCCATATGGGAAGGAGAAATACCTGGAAAAGGGGTGAGTGCTGAGCAAGCAGCATTGTACCCTCTCAGATCCCTCCCCTCCAGCACCACAACATGTTGAAACTGGTTGCCCTGTAGTGACAAATACTTAAATGCTCCTCCCTTTACAACATAACGGGTATGACAGCTGTACTTAAGATACAGAGGCAAACACAGGAGCCTTTCAAATTGAGGAGAGAGAGAGAAGTATGGCCCCAGAAAGGAAACAGGTCAGATAGCCAATCTAACCGTTGCAGAGTTCAAAACACTGGTGATAACAATGCTCACAAAAATAATTGACTAAGGCAAATGCAGAAGGGAAAAAATGATGGCTAGGCTAAATGAGATGAAGGAAAATTCACATGAAATCAATGGTGAAGGGAAGGAAACTAGGGTTCAAATCAATGATTTGGAATATAAAGAAGAAATAGTTGACCAGTACAGAATGAGGAAACGAGAATTGAAAAAATTAAGGAGATGCTTAGGAATCTCTGGGATGACTTTAAAGATGCCAACATCAAAATCATAGGAGTGCCAGAAGGAGAAGATGAGCAAGAAATTGAAAACTTATGTAAAAAAAATAATAAAGGAAAAATCCCCAAATTTGGTCAAGGAAATAAACATACAAGTTCAGGAAACACAGAGAGTCCCAAACAAGCTAGACCCAAAGAGAACCACACCAAGACACATCACAAATAAAATGCCAAAGTTTAAAAAGAAAGAAAGAATCTTAAAAGCAGTAAGAGAAAAAAGAGAGTTGCCTATAAAGGGATTCGTATAAGACTATCAGATAATATCTCAAAAGAAATTCTACAGGCAGGAAGAGACTGGCAAGAAGTATTCAAAGTGATGAAAAACAAGGGCCTACAACCAATAATAATACCCATTTCCAGCAAAGCTCTCATTTAGAACAGAAGGGCAGATAAAGTGCTTTCCAGACAAGGTAAAGCTGAAGGAGCTCATCATCACCAAACCATTATTATATGGAATGGTAAAGGGACTTACTTAAGAAAAAGAAGATCAAAACTATGAACATTAAAATGACAACAAACAACTAGTAACAACAGAATCTAAAAAATAAAACAAAAACAAAATAAAACAAGAAGCCCAAATAAATAACAAGAATGGGATCAGAATCAGGTATGGAAATCATTGGGAGGGTTATCAGCTGGGAGGGGGAAGGGAGAGAAATGGGGAAATGGTGCAGGGATTAGGAAACATAATTGGTGGCTAAAAGATAGACAGGGGGATGTTAAGAATAACAGGAAAACTTACATGCATGACTCATGGACCTGAACTAAGGGAGGTGGGATTGTGGAAGGGAAGGGGAGTCCTGGGTGGAAGGGAGCAAAGGGAGAAGAAATTGGGACAACTATAACAGCATAATCAATAAAATATACCTTTTAAAAGGAAGCAAAAAACAACCAATCAGAACAAGAAGAAGAAAGAATAAAAAAAAATTTTTTTAAAAACCCCAAAAAACAAAAAAACAAGGATAGTGGAAGCAGCCTCTAGTACAACTTCAAGCATTCTAACACTCACATCATAGGGGTACCAGAAAGAGAATAGAAAGGGCAAGAAATTGGAAATTATTTGAAAAAATAATGAGAGAAATTTCCCTAATCTGGTGATGGAAATGATATACAAGTCCAGTATGCATATAGTACCAAATAAGATGGATGCAAAGAAGCCCACCACTCTAAGATACATAATTAAAATGCCATAGGTTAAAGATAAAGAGAGAATTTTAAAAGCAGTAAGAGAAAAGCAGTTAGTTACATACAGGGTAATTCCCATAAGACTGTCAGCTGATTTCTCAAAAAAAAAAAAAACTTTGCGGTCTAGAAAGGACTGGAAAGAAATATCCAAAGTTATAAAAAGCAGGGACCTACAGCCAAGAGTTCTCTACCCAGAAAAACTATCAATTAGGATTGAAGGGCAGATAAAGAGCTTCCCAGAAAAGAAGAAACTAAAGGAGTTCATCATCACTAAATCCATTCTTATATTAAATTTGTTAAAGGGACTTATTTAAGAAAAATATCAATACTATGAACATAAAAATGACAATAAATACATATTTCACCAAATGAATCTAAAAAACACACTCAACAAACAAGAAGAACAGAGACAGAATCAAGGATAAAGATAGTGTTTTGATGGTCACCAGATGGGAAAGGGGTATAGGGGAATGGGTGAAGAGGTAAGAGGATTGAGAAGTAGAAACAGGTAGTGATGATATAGCCATGGGGATGTAAAGTATAGCATAGGAAATGGAGTAGCCAAAGAACTTACACACATGACCCATGGATATAGACAATGGTATGAGGATTGCCTGAGGGAGTGGGGAGTCCTGGGTGAATGGGGACAAAGGAGGAAAAGTTGGGCCAACTGTAATAGCATAATCAATACAATTTAATTAAAAATAAATTAAAAATGAAATAAAGGTGATTGAGTTTGTTCAAAAAGAAGTTTATTTAAAAAAAATAAATAGAAAGTCATGTTTCACTCATCTAATTGGAAAAGTACAAAGCTCTTTGTGCAGTGTGTCTGACACAATTTCCATTGAGATGGAATGCCCTCCTCTATGTCCCTCCCTTGGCCTCTGGGTGGGCCTGCAACTCTTCTCAATGATACAGTGGGGAGGGGATGCTGCGTGACATATAAGCAGGGCTGGGACCAAAGTGAGGCCAGAGAGGTAGCAAGGTCATGCAAGTGCTGGGTCAGCCTTGAAAAAGTGCCTCCTTAAACTGTGTGCCCTGGGCACCTGTCTTGCTTCCTGTATATATATATACAACATATTTATCCCAGTGTTGTTTAAATATAAACAATTGGAAACAGATTTAGAGGCCATCAATATGGGCCTGTTTAAACAAATTATATCATTGAATGGAATACTGCTCAAGCCAAAAAAAGAATGAGGGTATTCTTTATATGATATGAAAATAATCTCTAATGTAGTTCCTAAACAGAACAATAATGAAAAAGTAAGATGCAAAGCAGTGTGTACAGTACACTGACAATTTTGAAAGAGAGGGAAGAAGATCTTTCATGGTTGCATGGACATGCACATATTATCTTGGCAAGTTACACAAGAAACCTTCACCTCATTGCCTGGAGAACTGATGGACAAGACATGGGAGTGGGAGGGGGAAGGTCCACTGTATCCCCTTCAACACTTCTTACTTTTATACTACCTGAACCTATTACTGACTCAAAAGTGACCCAAAGGTCACTGGTTCGATTCCCAGCCAGGGCACATAACCAGGTTGCAAGCCAGGTCTCCAGCCAGGTCCATAGCTGGAGGCAGGTGAAAGGCAACCATACATTGATTTCTCTCCCTTTCTCCCTCTCTCCCTGACCTTCTCTCTAAAAAGAATGAGCCCTGGCTGGTAGCACAGTGGTTAAGGCGCCGGCCTGGGAACCCAAAAGTTGCAGGTTCGATTCCCCAGCCAGGGCACATAACCAGGTTGCAAACCAGGTCTCCAGTCAGGTCTGTAGCTGGAGGCAGGTAAAACTCAACCGTACATTGATGTCTCTTTCCCTCTCTGCCTCTCTCCCTTCCCCTCTTTCTAAAAATAATGAAATAAAATCTTAAAAAAATTAAAAAAAAAAAAAAGGAATAAATTCTTTTTTTTTTTTTTTAAAGAAGTTTCCATCAGTTGTTTGTGCTTTAACTTAAAATTGTCTGCACTTTTAGACAGGAGATCTGGATCTTCCTCCGAGGTATCTGGAGCCCTGAGCATTAGGAAGATTTTCTTCCAGAGTGGGCATACATGGGTAGGAGGGTAAGCGAACCCATTTCTACATACAGAATGGGTCCAAGTGCTTTGGCTGGGAAAGCACCTTGCCAGGCAGGTTCTGCTTTCTGGCTTCTCACCCAGCCTTGCTCCTCTCACCAAATGGAAGGCAGGCTTACCTCTCACCTGTCCTATAGATCATTCCGGGGGTGCCCCAGAGTAGAAAGACCCCTAGGAGGCCAAAAAAGGAGCCATTCAAAATATTGGCTTTGGTTTTGAGAAAGTGAATGACTTTGAAAACTGGGAAATAAATCCTTTTGCAAGTCCAATTGAAAGAGGACCTGTTGAGTGGTCAGCTGACAGCCCATTAAAAGTTATTTTTGACAAAGGCCATTTTTACATATAACTCAGGACTTCAAAGAAACAAGTGACATTGCTATAAGAAAGCTCCTTCCATTGCCATTTGCTTATTTATATAAACAACATTCCTCAGCACTGACATTTTTAAAACCAAAAAAATTAAATAAAATAAAAAGGGAATAAAAATGATGCGATAAATTACCCTCAGCCATAAATAACTGAACTTGCTTAAAAACCAAAGCAACCCTTATTCATCTTACTAAGGGATACATTTCCAATAAAATTACTGTATGTTTAATGAGTATAGCTGGTCAAAGCAATTGCGGTGATCATCCCATCTAACTATTTTTTCCCTTAGAGTTTTATGATCAAAAAGTTTCAATTTGTTTACATACTTTTATTGCATTAAAATATAAGAGAGTCATTAAAATGAAAGACTTTAGCATACATACATACTAGGGCCAAAATTCTTTGGGGGAAATAGAATGACATGAGTTCAAAGTAATAAGGCAATCATGCAAAATCCCCATGTGCTAAAGAATAACTTATTTATATGTTTTTAAAATGATGATGGTGGATATAAAAGGGCTGTGGTATTTGAATACATTTTTAAAGAACAATATAACAAAGTTTTAAATGTTACATTTGTTGTTGAAGAAATACTTTAAGCAACATAAAATTGTATAAGAGAAGATTCTTCAAATTCTGTAAGCAATACACATATAAATAATTTGAACTATTGCCTTAGAGGACAACAGATTTGGCTCCCTTTATTTTGCGGATGAAAAACTTGACCGTCAAAGTCAAAGTAACTGGAGTGGCAAACACAATACAATATACAGATAATGTATTATAGTATTGTATACCTGAAACCTATTTAATTTTATTAACCAATGTCACCCAACAAGATCAATACAAATAATAATAATAAAAACATACAAAGCGAAAGTAACACTCAAGCTAGCACTGAGGGGCAAATGGGACCAGCCCTTGGTCTCCTGCCTCTCAGTGCAGCTAGCCAGAACTAATCCAGACAACCTGCCTGATGGTGGGGAGTTCTCTAGGGTCCTGGCAGGAACACCTGAGTGGTAAGGGGCAAAGGTAACCAGGCCAGATTCCATCACTGTGCACTCCATCTGCCCCCTGCAAATGGAGGGAAAATCCAAGCAACAAAATGCTTCCCACATCCTCAAGGGGACATGTGCAATCTTTTGCTGCCCCCTTAAGATAACACTTCATTTTTTTCCCATCCTTTTACCTCTAATTTCTGTGACTTTCTTACTTTCAGTTTGCTCATCAGTTGTGTTTGCTGGGTGCCAACCTCCTCCCCAGTACTATGATTCCAGCAGGTGCCAGCCTGGGCCCAGTGAGGTGGAGAATGGGCTGTGTGAGCCACCATATTGGTACCTCCTTAGTTTGGCCCTGTAGGTCTGCTTTTTCTCTGCTCTCACCTTATGTCTGACTTCCAGCTTTGCTCATTCAGCTATAGGTAGAGCTTTCATGTGAATCATTTTCAAATTAGCACACATTTAAAAGAGGGGTAAATATAGTAACAATCCTGCCAGAAAAACAGGTAAAAACCAGGACCATCCTGGGATATATGGCCTACTTAGCTATAGGTTCTTAATGAGGAAGAAAGAAAATACTCAAAATGTTGGGCTTGGCATGGGGAGTATTTCAGCACCAAATCAATCAGGGGCATCTGGCCTGGAATTGGGTGATAAGACCAAATGGGAGGGAAAATGCACTAATAACAAGTGTCTGTTGTATTTGTTTTTGTCTAACATTCCAAAAAGAGCCATATTACCGATGGGTTGAATCAGCAGCTATGCACTTGATGGGATTTGGGGAGTCAAAAAAAAAAAAAAAAAAAAAAAAAATCCAGAATTACATCTTGCTTTCTGATGACTTCTGTAGTAAGATGACTCCTGATAGCCTCCAAATTAAAGTTATTGCTTAGGCCTCTGGAAGCTAGTACATTTTACCTGGGTGATACTTGGTGGGAATATCGTAGATGCATCCTTCTTTACCTTACAGAAAAGAATCATGAGAACATGGGTCATAGGATAGGCAAGTTCTGAAGTGGGAACTAGGGAAGACATAGTAAAGACTCAGAGCATAAGGTACTGAACCTTTCTTATCGGGAGAAGGCAGCAATGGCCTGGAGTTGGGGTGGGAGGCATTCACATGGCCCATTCACACATGCAGCCTCATTTAACCCATCATGCAACCATATAGGTGGACACAGTCTTCCCTGCTTTACCCAGGGAGTAATGCCCAGGTGGCCTGTTACTCTCTGAAGTTTCCTTGAAAAATCATTACAGGAAATAGATTATACCAGAAACCAAAAGAATGACACCTTATATTTGTGCAATTCTCCATGTTGAAAAGTATTTTCACATGCATTATTTTATTCATGTTTGATCAGAGGCCCTATGAAATGGACTGGCAAAATGGACTGGCCGGGGATTGTTATGATCGCTCTACGATGAACACAGCTGAGGCCCATATTCCAGGTGTTCTGACTTTGGAATTAGTGATTTGGTAGATTTCCCACTGGCTACAGTTTTTGAGAGATCAATCCTGACAAATTTCCTTGGCCTTGTAAGGAGGATAATTGAATCACTCCAGTCATGCATATTAAGAAAATATTTATTTGCAATTAGATTCACGTACAACTTTTACCAAGGTCCCTAAACACCTGATTTTTACCCACCTTTCCAATTTGTCATTTGTCTTCCCTGTTCTCTATAGTAGTGCGGTCTCCTTTCTGATCTTTGGACCAAATCGTTTACCATTCATTGGTTATTTCCTCTGCCTGGACTTCCTTCCCCCAGGTCTTTTCATGGCTAGCTATTCTCATGCCTCAGGCCAAGGCTGATTTATTCAGACTCCCCCTTCCCCTGTTATCTCAAGTGGCCTCTCCAGTTACTCTTTTTTATCATCCTGCTATGCCCTTGATTACACAGCACAGCTTGCAATTCTCTTATCTGTTACATGCTGTCATCATGTTTCTCCACTAGAACATAAGTCCCATGAGGCAAGGACTAAGTACGTCTTTTTATTACCTTTTTTCCCCAATGCTGTTATGTAGGAGGTACTCATAAATATTATTCGAATAAGCAACTTCAATTGAGAATTCTTAACTGGATCTGTGGCCAACTAGTCTAGTATTTTTGCTATGGATGATTACACTATAATTCCAACAAGAGTTCATCCAGAAGGTACAATCATCACTCATTCTTCTAATGAGAGGTACCCACGGTGATGGAGGGAAACCACCGTCTCCTCAAAAAGATCTAATATGCATGCCTTGGGGAAGGGGGTATCAGGATCGTAGGGAACAAGCTGGTCCTCATCCTCCAATCTATATAAACTGATTAAGTTTTTTTTTTTTTTTAAAAGCAAATTCCATATGCTAATACAACTTTAATGGTGCAGTTATAGGGAAGTATAACATATAGGATTATTTCATTAGAAAACATATCAAGTTTTTCTAAAAACCATTCTTTAATGCACTTTGACAAGATGCTGAGCTCAGGAATTGTTCAACCCCAGGTGATTCCAGGGGCTCCAACACGTGCTAATATAAGAAGGATTTCATCGAATTAGGACACCACTTCTTGTCTTTGTTTGTTTGTTTTATTAAATTCTACTTTTACTGCTACCTTATGACCATGATGCTTTAAAGTGAGAATTCCATGGGATTCTGGCACAGGATAGCAACTGGAGTTAAAAAAAAAAAAAAAAAAAGACTGTATGGGAAGGTAGATAAATCTTAGAAATATAGAAAGAAAAAAATTTGAAGACTGAGTTTTTCAAGGGCAAAAACATTTTTAGCTCTTCCCTAAAGAAGCCAATCCAAAATGCATGAAATTCTATATTAATATATTTTTTGTCCTGTGATAATATATTCAAAATAAGTTAAAATTACAGTTGAAGGCTACAAATGGAGGGAGCTCTCATATTGGTTTACTTGATACCATAAGAAAAAACCCAGAAATTTCAAAATTGTTATGGAAAGTTGAGCAATTTTCTTCCTAGATTTTAATTTAGGAAAAATATTATTTATACTCTACTATTTGTATAGAAACTGAATAAATCACCCTGGATTGGAGATACACATTGTTAATCCCAATGATGCAATGATGTGATCTAATTAAGTAGATTCTATACTTCTTACAAATAACTGAGATTCTACTAATGATACTCTGGTCAATTTAGATCAATTGGCTTACTGAGGGAAACCAGACAGTGATACAAAATAGTAAAAACACCTGCTTGAAGGCATCTGAGAACTAGCAAGACAGCAGCGCACCCCCAGACTGAAGAATAGAGGCCCTAGAGGTGGCCCAATGCCAGAGAAGTTTTCCCCTGGGGATGTCTGCCAACTCTGAAGGAAATGTCTCAAATGCTAAAGGCCACTTTTGAGAGCCATACTGGGCTAGGGAGCTCAAGTTAATGCCCACTCTGTCCACCCAGGGGACCTCTGGTGAAATATAAATTGAGACCCCAAAGGGATCACTATAGGAATAAGGGTAAACTAGGCTTCAAAAAGCCTCGTTCTGAACTTGCATTGAAGTAGTGCAAATTGGTGGTGTTCCTCCCTGGAGGAAAATGACATGAAAGACCTAAAATTAACTCTATAACATTGGACACATGGTAAAAAAAATAACCAGGTGCATGAGGAGACAAGGCAATGTCTTGTCTACAAACAAACAAACAAACAAGCAAACAGAACCAGAAATAATCAATTACATAAGCAGATCCACAGGAGCTTCTGATTTAAGAATTATCAGTAGAAGTCTTATATTAAATGTATACTATGTTCAAGGAGATAAATGAAAAAACTAATCATTTTGATAAGAACTGGAAATTATAAGATGGAAACAAATGAAAATTTCAGAATTGTAAGATAATTAAGAACTCAATGCATGGTTTTAACAAGGGTTAGACATATATCAAGAGAGCTAGTGAAACAGCAGATAGGTCATGATTTGTAATTCAGAATGAATCATGAAGAGATAAATTAATGGACAATATGTAAGAAAGAATAAATAAAAGAGGTTATAAAAAGAATCATATACTTGAGAAAGGAGAGAAAATGAGACAAAAGTAATATCTGATGAAATAATGATGAAAAATTTTCCAAAACTGATGGAAGATATTTAGCCATATATTCAACAAATCTTTCCAATCCAAAATTATTAAATAAGAGAAAACCACATCTAATTACATTTTGGTAAAAGTTATAAAACTGAAGACAAAAAAGAAAAATCTTAAACAGGTCCTGATTATAATCACAACATTTAAAGGAGCAAAAATGACACCAACAATTGACTAACAAACAGAAGCAATGTAAAATAAGAGACAACAGAATGTTCTATGGAAAGTGCTAAGAAATGACTGCAAAAATGTTAGAATGAATGGGAAATACACCTTTAGATAAACAAAAACTGATAGAATTTGTTACTAGCATATGACTAAAGGATCAGGAAGAAGGAAAATGTGTCTGGATGAAAGCTTAAGGATGCAGGGAGAAATCAGAAAATATTAAAAAGATAAATTTAACTGAATATTGACTTAGCAAACAATAATAAAAGTTAGAGCCCTGGCTGGTGGCATAGTGGATAAGGCACCAGCCTGTGAACCCAGAAGTCACTGGTTCGATTCCCAGCCAGGGCACATAACCAGGTTGCAAGCCAGGTCTCCAGCCAGCTCTGTAGCTGGAGGCAGGTGAAAGGCAACCACACATGGATGTCTCTCTCCCTCTGTGCCTATCTCCCTTCCCCTCTCTCTAAAAATAATTAATAAAATCTTTAAAATAATAATAATAATAAGAGTTAGAATACACAACCTCAATGGCATATAAAGGTGGGGAAAGTAAATGGCATTAAAGTACTCTAAGACCCCCTCATTTTGTTCAGGAAGGGGATAAAACCAACCATAATAGACTTGTGAAGAATGCATTTATTATCTATATGAAGTAGGATATAATTTTCAGGCTAGCAGGAAAAAATGAAGTAATAATAATTTTTAAAAACTCAAAATAAAAACAAAGAAAAGAGAAAACAAGAGTGTAGACCAAATCAGAGTGATAATAAATTATTCAATGAGATTATAAATCGAAATCTAACAGCAATCACATACCAGGTCTCTCCCGAAAATATTGGCCATGCAAACGGTTTTGATTATATTGACATTGGCTTGATACTTTTGGGACAGACCTCATATAATGACATGAGGCAAAGTCAAAGATAAAACTGATTAAAAAATGATATAAAAATTATTTATATCTCTAGGAATACCAAATTTTAAAAGTAAAAACTGAATTAAAAATATATATATATACTCCCTGGCTGGTGGCACAGTGGATAAGGCACTAGCCTGTGAACCCAAAGGTCTCTGGTTTGATTCCCAGCCAGGGCACATAACCAGGTTGTAAGGCAGGTCTCCAGCCGGATCCATAGCTGGAAGCAGGTGAAAGGCAACCATACAGTGATGTCTCTCTCTCTCTGCCTCTCTCCCTTCCCCTCTCTCTGAAAATAATAAATAAAACCTTTAAATAAAAATAATATAAATAATAATGAAAAAAGTAGGTATAGCTATATTATTATCAGATACAGTAAACTATATTTGTAAGGAGGGATACAATAATGATAAAACCTACATTATATTAGGAAGATATGACACTCTTAAATTCGTCTCCACTTAGAAAATATAGTTTCGAAATAATGTAAAGCAAAAAAGGATAGAACTAAATAGGCAAAAATGTTTCAGTGGGATTTTTTTTAAACATCCTTTTTAATTGATAAAAGAAGCAAATAGCCCTGGCTGGTGGCACAATGGATAAGGTGCTGGTCTGTGAACCCAACAGTCCCTGGTTCGATTCCCCAGCCAGGGCACATAACCAGGTTGCAAGCCAGGTCTCCAGCCAGGTTCATAGCTGGAGGCAGGTGAAAGGCAACCAAACATTGATGTTTCTCTCCCTCTCTGCCTCTCTCCCTTCTCCTCTCTCTCTCTAAAAATAATAAATAAAATCTTTAAAAAAAAAAGAAGCAAACAAAAAAATCACTGAGAATATGGAAATCTTTAGCAGCATGACTAAGAACTTGGTGGACAACATGGAGCATTCAACAACTGCAGGGTATATATTATGTTGAGGCATATATGGAAAAACTGATAATATACACTGTCATAAAGAACGTCTCAGCAAATTTTGAAGGACTGAACTCATACAGCATATGCTCTCTGACCACAGCGCAGTTAAAATTAGCCACAAAAATATATCAGAAAACCCCTGTACCTGTGAAAACTCAGAAATATTCTTCTAAATAACTCTTAAGTCAAAGTAGAAATCACAAGGGAAATTAGGAAATATTTTGGATGGCCTGGAATGGACACTGTTGACTTGAGACTGTGGAAGAGCGAGATCTCTTTAAAACCTTCCCATGCTCCTCTCCCCACATATCCCTTCTCCTCACTCCCTTGCCTCCCAAACCGTTACAGCACATTTGGTTAAATTAATATTACTGTTTATATTATGTTGGCGACATAAGTATTTTTCACAAAAAAACATAAATGGGATAGCTATTATCTTTCAGGCAGACCAGCCTTTATTCACATCTATTCTATTTACTTGCTTATCCTCTGCCACCCTGGAACCAGCTCATTCCAGCTGCCAGCCACGTCAGCTACCAGTGAAGTAAATAAAAGCCTCCACCATCTAGGCAGCCAGAGCCAAAGCTTTCCTGAGCTAATGGCAACTCAAGATGGAAAGAGATGTGTTTGCATAATGCAAGGTGGCAAGAGCCAAACCGAGGAATGCACAGAGGAAACTGTGCTAAAAAAGAAAAAGAAAAGGCAGCAGATGGGAAGAGCCGTTTCTTTTTGGCTAACTGTAAGAGTGCTGCGTGAGGCAGGCTGAGGGATGAGCATTCTTCATCACGCTGTTACAGGAGAAAAATAAACATTCGAAATTGTTGTTTTATCTTTCTTCTTTTTCATACCTAAAATATAGGGGGGCAGTTCCCAGGATACAAATCCATTGCTTAAGGGATGTTCCCCAGGATACAAGCATGTGCTTATGGATGTGAGGAGTGGCTTTCTCTCTGCCGTGACCCCTGGGAGACACCTTCTTTATGCACTAAGTGCACAGGGTGGGGCGTAAAGAAAAAGAAAGGGACAGGACCCTCTCTCCCAGCCAAAGCAGGTGGGAAGGGAACAAAGGCAGGACGAACATGCTTTTAATGCCCTGAGCTGCTGCTTAGAAATCAAAATGCATTTTCCAGCAAAGCACTGAGAATCTATAGAACTATTCGGAATGGTCCCAGGTAGGGATTACCCTTTATCAGAATGGGAGAAGAGAACAACAGAGGTCATTTCTAAAAAGTAAGAGGGTTTTCTTTTCCTCCTCTTGAAATATATATAGATTTCTGTGGAAGAGCTGGAAACTTAAGTATCATTCTTTTCTTTTTCTCACTCGTTCAGTATTTACAGAATGCTCATTGCGTACCCAGCACTGAGTGGAAGCTGCAGAGTGGACAGATATACAGAGGCCATCACAGCAGTGTAATGAGACGAAATCAGGTGGATTTAGGTGCAGCAAGGGCCCCAGGGGAGGTTGTCCTCAGCACAGGCTGGCTGGGTGGGAGGCTTCCAGAAGTTGTCACCTAAGGCGACACCTCTAACATAAGGCTCTGTGGCACTTTAACCACGGGAAAATGTTACAAGTCCAAATCCGTAAACTTGCTAATTCAGGAGACCTGATTGGCATGATGATTTATGATTGCTTATGTGCTATTTCTTCCTAAACCACAAAAAGAGACGTCAACCACATTCACTGTTAAGATTTCTGATTTTTACCGATTATCATAAGCCTGACCCCTTTGTGTTGCTTTTCTCTCCATATCACCACCTTGAAAGGTCCCAGCCCACTCACCTGATTACACTACTTCTTTCTGACCCCATCATGCAGTGTTTTCAAAATATTACTTAGGAATTCAAGGAGAGTTCATGGTGGGGCAGGCTGGGAACTGCTTTTTAGAACTGACTCTCGGAAAATGCCATCCAAAGGTAACTAGTCACGGCCAGCTTCTGATGAAATTTTAATGATCACACTGACATAAACTGCTTTCTGTTCCTGATCTATTTCCCAGGATCTGTCCTGAAATTAATCACCATCAGAATGGATTCTGGAGCTCCAGGCCAGAGTGAAATGGCTTGCAAGAATCTTAACAGTTTGTGCAAGGACATTACTGAGCACTTTTTATTAGCTCTGACTCACCCTGGGCCCGCTCCCCAGCCAGAAGTAAGGCTGCCTGTTACCTTTGTTGCCTCCAGTTTCCGTGGATACCACTCAAGAGGTTTTGAATGCTTCTAGCGTAGGCTTCCTCCCTGTGTTGGTACTCCTCTTGCAATTCCGTGGTGGGTTCTATCTGGCTCTTAGTTTTCAAAAGGCAAAGCATTCTCCTGTTCACCTGCCCAATGTGACACCAGTTCCCTTCAATCATCACAAAGGGGGCACTGAGGTGACTAAAATGTGTGACTGCCTCTAGAAGCATCCTCTTAGGTAAGGGAACTGAACCCTGTCAGGAATAAGGCAATTCACCGAGTTCCTTGTAAAATCTCAGCACAAGTGAAGTGAAGAAGAAAACTGATTTTCTAAGACAGACTAGAAATAAATAAACCAAAGCAACCCAGCTTCTGTTTTCTGGACTTTTCAGTAAAAGAATTTGAGCCCAAATGATCAGAGTTGCCTGCACTTCACAATGTCTGTGGACTTGGCCTTAGGATGTCCATCCTTATCCCTCTCCCTGCCCCATGCCCCCAGCCAAACATCTCAGACCTGAACCCACTCTTGTAAGAGTGCAGAAGGATTTCTTGGTTCCCCCATTTTCCCTTATATTCCATGTAGGGGAAAAAATAATTTCCTACTTCTTCTTCTTTTCTCATCCAAGCAATGCTTGCACTTGGTCACAGCTAGAAAATGTAACAATCAGGGTGGAAGAAATCATGTTCTAGTCCCAGATACTAGGCGGGCCTGCAAATTAATCATTCATGGAGGTACTAAACACTAAGCAGGTAATGTTTGTGGATGAGCTACCTCAAGTGGCCTGTCCTTAGTTGAGTCCCAATTCCCTTCTGTGTCTGGGCAGCCTGGAGGGTGAGGCTGGGACAGGGGAAAGGGCAGTGGGAACTCTGTTTCCTTGGCAGCCCATCTACTGAGGTCATGAACAAACCATGCAGGGTTGTGGGTGGTCTCTCATATACCCGACCAGCCACACAACATGGCCCACCCCTGCTTATGGCCTTAGCCAGAGTATTTATTAGGAACTGTGCCTTTTTGGAAGACTAAATAGCTAGGACTCTATTCTAATTAAAGAGTTCATTAGTTTCCTACTGCAAATTTCCATGGCTAATGGAATGCAGGCCTGCATTATTTATGGCATCAGAAGGGGTACCATCCATTAATCTCAGCTTTCCTCTTACACCTAGGTGTCCCCCTCCCCCTCCACAAGTCTGCCGACAGAATTGGAGGTAATGAGTGTCAGAGTTATCAAGAAATGGACTGAATAAATTTGCAGTGTGGCCAAAATAAGGCTGGGAACTGTAGCAAGTCTAACACTCCTGCTTCATCTTTCAATTGTCTTCTAGTATCAGTTCATCCCATAAGGGTAGGCATTCAGGCAGATGAGACTGGACTTTCTCTCTGGCTTGTTTTTCAAGATTCTCACTAGGGAGTATTTTAGAAGCTCTTTGGGGCAGAGGAATGAAGGTCCTTGGAGAAAAGGGGCTAAGAGATGTGCTCCGAGCTGCTAAAGGGAGCTGGCAGAAGATGAGCATGAGATCAGTACATTTTTCCTAGAAAGAGTCATTTTATGGTCTGGTGTGAGGAAAAGCTTTCATTGCACAAGAGAATTAATAATAGTGAGACAGCTAATATTTGAGACTACCTGTGTCAGGGAATGTATGCATTATCTTATCTACTACTTCTTGTGCAGCAGCTCGCCATCACAATCTGTCCCCTCTTCCCTGGCAAGAGTTGTAGCTGGAACATGGCTATCCAGCCTGGGACTACATTTCCCAGCCTCCACTAAGCCAGGTAAAGTCCTGTATCAACAACCTTCATCAATGGAAGATAAGTACTGGCATGCTACATTCAAGCTGGAGCTTTTAGGGGAGTTCCCTCCTTCCTGCTCTTTTCCTCTTTCCCATTGATTGAGTTGTAATGGTCTTAGAACCCATAAATTTCTATTACACTTGGTGCCTAAGCCAGCTACCAACCCAGAGCACCTGTCCAGGATGGCTTTATGATAGAAATAAACTACTTGTTCCTTAGCTAACCATGTTTTATTTATGTATCATGTTTCTTTTTTTTTTTTTTTTTTAATTATTTTTAGAGAGAGGGGAAGGGAAATAGGCAGAGAGGGAGAGAGACATCAATGTATGGTTGCCTTTCACCTGCCTCCAGCTATGGACCTGGATGGAGACCTGGCTTGCAACCTGGTTATGTGCCCTGGCTGGGAATTGAACCAGTGACCTTTGGGTTCACAGGCCGGTGCCTTATCCACTGTGCCACCAGCCAGGGTGCTAACCACAGTTTAAGGATCTTTATTAGGAAGCTTATGCTGCCCTAGCAGACTTTGTAACAACCCTCCAAGGCAAGTTGGGTTTTTATAACTAACCCCATTTTATTAAGGAGAAGACTGCAACTCAGAGTAGTTAGGTAATTTATCTAAAGCCATATCATTAAAAATTAGCAGCACTGGGATTTAAATCCAATTTTTCTGACAGTCTGTGATGACAGAGGTCAGAACAGTGGTATCCCTAAGTAAAGTGGGTTGACTGGGAGGATTTACAAAGAAGTCTCAAACTGCCCCCCACCCTCCCACCCCCAGCTTCCGCCTCAGCTCCTTTTAAGAGAAGTGTGTTTGGGTGCATAATTATGTATCTTTAACATTTAGACAACATTTCATTATTATCCAAAGCATTTTCACACAATTTCTTATTTAAGCCTCACCAATACCGTGCTCAGTGTATAGATGAAGAAATTGAGGGTTGGATAAGTTAAATATCTTAAACACAGTTAATAAGAATCAGTTGTAGGCTTTGAACACAAGTCTTCCCTCTAAATCCTGCATCCAATCCATTGTACACATGCTGAAGCAATTCTCTTGGGTGTAAATTACGAAACCCAACTCATACTAGCTGAAGCAACCAACACCACGACGACCACCATACATACACCCCTATTTACCCAGTCACATAACTGGGGAGATAAAATAGAAATACAATTGGCCAAAGTAGCAAGGCTGTCATCAGATTTCTTGTTCTCTTGCTCTGCCACTGGTCTTCCTTTACATGGCTGGAGGGAAATGGGACCAAAGGCAGCTCCGATATACAGTTCTCAAGCTTAGCAACCCAGTAGGGAAAACTAGGGTCTTGCCTGATGCTTTAATATTTACAAGTCCTAGGGAAAAGCCCTAATTGGCCCAGCATAGATCTGTTGCCTTCTCCGTGGACCAACTGTTGAAGCCAGGGGGATGGAGCAAGACACTATGATTGGCAGTCCCACCAGAACCACAGTCAATGGGGAGCAGAACAGGAACAATTATCCATAGGAAGCGGAGGAAGATGGATGCTAATGTCAAAATCAGGAAGGAATGTTGGCCAGACAAAAGCAGATCCATTATACACACCTTGCATTATAAAAAGAATTCACCATGGAACTCACAACAGTATTCCTTAGGTTTAAAAACTGTGTGCGTGTGTTGTATGTCATTTTGTCTCGGTCTTACTATGGACAGCCTCTTGCAGTGTGCGCTCTGAGACCTGCCTGTTCATTCAAACTCTCTCTAGAACTTCTTGGCAGGTCTTGTTTAATTACAGGCCCCAGCTGAGCCTGACCAGTGTCTGTGTGCACAGTCCTGTCCCAGGAAGACCGAAGTCCCTCATTTAAGGGCTGAAGGAGTGAAATCATTGCACACAGGTGTGGGCATCTGTGCTCTGTGTGAGGGATTGAGAGAGAAGGCGGTTACACATACTTGAAGCTTTTCCTCTCTAGGGTGTCTTTCTGGTTACTCCCTGAGGATCACAATTCCGTTTTACCACAGTGCCTCAGTGTGAAAGGGAGACTTTATCAAAAAGCCAGGAGTGTCATTCTGTCTGCTTCTTGGGTGGGCAGAGGTTTCAGGCTATTCCCAGCCAAGTCAATGCTCTTGGTTACCCCTTGGGCCCAATTGCTGGTCATAGATAGGAACTTCACAAGAAGGGGAGTAGTCAGAGTTGCCCAGCCTGGTTGCGACTGCCTTCTATCTATTCTGGCACATTACTTTCCTAATTTGTGACAAATTTCTAAGACTCTAGATGTTTCTGTTCCATGCTTTGCATTAAATAGTGGCTTTTAAACTTGTAAATTAAAAAGTTAGGAGTATACCCTAAGAATCCTGAATCACTGCTTTAAAAGAACCTATGCACCCCTATATTCATAGCAGTGCTACTAACAGTAGCTAAGTGCTGGAAACAGCCTAAGTATCATCAATAAATGATGACAAAAAACTGTGGTACAAGCCCTGGCTGGTGGCTCAGTGGATAAGGTGCCCGCCTGTGAACCCAAAGGTCACTGGTTCGATTCCCAGCCAGGGCAACATAACCAGGTTGCAAGCCAGGCCTGTAGCTGGAGGCAGGTGAAAGGCAACCATACATTGATGTCTCTCTCCCTCTCTGCCTCTCTCCCTTCCCCCTCTCTCTGGAAATAATAAATAAAATCTTTAAAAAAAAAAACAAAACTATGGTACATTTACACAGTGGAATACTATGCAGCAGAAAGAAAGAAGGAACTCCTACCTTCACAACAGCATGGATGGAACTATAGAGTATTATGCTCAGTGAAATAAGCCAGGTAGTAAAAGGCAAATACCATACGATCTCACCTATAAGAGGACCCTAATAAATATAATAAACTAGCAAACAAAATAGAACCAGAGCCATGGAAATATGGAACAGGCCAACAATGACCAGGAGGTAGGGGGATGGATAATTGTGGAAGGAAGGGGAAAGGGCTAGTCAAAGAACATGTATGAATGATCCATGGACATGGACGTGGAAAACGGTGGGAGCAGGGTATGGGCTGGGCTAAGGAGGGCAAAGGGGAAAAAGTTGGGACAACCATAATAGCAACAAAAATTTCAAAATTAAAAATGAAATAAATTAAACTGATAGTAAACAAAAATTTTACATTGACCTTATACGTACAACACACACAAAATACAACCAAAAAGACTTCTTGAAAAACACCTAACAGTTAACCTTACCCTGTGCATTGTACTCTAATATGTTTTATTCAATTTTACATCATGTTTTAAAAATTCCAGGCTATAACTAACTACATAAGTTCGTGATAGAGTGTGACTTGCAGTTGGGAGAATACAGACCAATCTCTCCCGAGTGTGTCATCAGCTGAAACGGGAGCACCTTTCCGTTCAGTCATCAAAGCCCTTTGTCTCAGGACTCTAGCCCGGGAGTGCGCGAGCTGTGCCAGGTTAGCGAGGTGGGCCCTGAGCCTCAAGCATCACCTCCCCACTCCCTCATGAGGGGTATCGGAGTTAGAAGGGACACTCCCAGCTACGTAAATCCCGCCACAACACACCAGCACTGCCACAGGGCAGGAGTTCACTGTCTGCTGTTTTAGCTGAGTTATTAAAAAGTTCTTTGAAAACTATGAGATATCACCGCACACCTGTCAAAATGTCTATGATCGAAAAGTCAACAAATAACAAGTGTTGGTGTGGATGTGGAGAAAGGGAAACCTTGAGCACTGTTGGTGGGATTGTGAGCTGATACAGACACTTATACAAGACAGGAGTGGTTCCTCAAAAAATTAAAAATAGAACTATCATATGGCCCAGACATTTGACTTCAGGATATTTATCCAAAGGAAACAAAAACACTAATTAAAAAATATATATATGTTTGCACCCCCATATTCACTACAGAATTATTTATAATAGCCAGATATGGGAGTAACTTAAGTGTCCATCAACAGACAAATGGTTAAAGATATGAAGCCCTGGCTGGTGACACAGTGGATAAGGCGCCAGCCTGTGAACCCAACCTGGTTGGATTTCCATCCAGGGCAACATAACCAGGTCTCCAGCCAGGTCCATAGCTGGAGGTAGGTGAAAGGCAATCATACATTGATGTTTCTCTCCCTCTCTCTCTCTTCCCCTGTCTCTGAAAAACAATAAAAATCTTTTAAAAAAAGAAGATATGGTGCATGTACAACAGACTATTAGCCACACACACAAGAAAAGATGAAATCCTTCTATTTGTGACAACATGAAGGGACCTAGATGGTGTTATGCTAAGTAAAATAAGTCAAAGAAAGATAAATGCCATATGATTTTACTTAGATGTAGAATCTAAAAAATCTAAACCAACCAAACAAAACCAAAACAGAAACACACTCTTAAATAGAGGACAAGCTAATGGACAGGCTGATGGTTGCCAGAGATGAGAGGATTGGGGTGATGGGTGAAATAGGTGAAGTGGATTAGGAGTTACAAACTTCCAGTTATAAAATAAATGCATGGGGATGTAATGCACAGCGTAGGGAATATAATCAATAAAACTATAATAACTTTGCATGGTGACAGGTGGTTATTAGACTTAACATGGTGATCATTTTGTAAGGTGTTTAAATGTCAAATATGTTCTACCTCTAAAACAAATATAATATTGTATGTTAACTATACTTCAATAAAAAAATTTATGGAGCATTTAGAAAATATGAGCAATAAGTACGTGGAAAATGAAGTCATTTTAAAACTGAGGCAATTTCTCAGTCCAGAAGAAAAAGAAAAACATTACTTAAGAAGGAAATATAAGCAGGCACATTACCTAGCTAGGTAGTAAACAATATTTTATCATCATAATGTAAACATTGAATGTTAATTTACCTCCAAAAATTATATAATTGTGGAGAGGATGGAGTTGAGAGAAAAAGAAGAGGTAAGGGGCATATAAAAGACAAATCTTTGTCTATGAAAACAACCTATCAACAGATACATTAAAACAATAAATAACAGTCAAGCATATCATTTTGAAATACGAGAAATAAAACAGAATGAAAAATCTAAAAGAAATGGATATGGTTGCTTCTGAGGACCAGTGCCCAAGACAGGAAGGGAGGAAGAGTGGACAGGGAACTACTACATTTAAAAAACTTTTACATGTGTTTTTCAATTAGTTTACCTTTAATGTTATTTTGTATTAGTTTCAGGTGTACAACATAGTGATTAAACAATTACATATTTTATAAACTACATTTATAATGCTAAATTTAAAAAAAAAACCATTTTATTTATTATTTTCAGAGAGAGGGGAAGGGAGAGAGGCAGAGAGGGAGAGAGACATTAATGTATGGTTGCCTTTCACCTGCCCTCAACTACAGACCTGGCTGGAGACCTGGCTTGCAACCTGGTTATGTGCCCTGGCTGGGAATCGAACCAGAGACCTTTGGGTTTGCAGGCTGGTGCCTTATCCACTGTGCCACCAGCCAGGGCTTAAATTTGAACTGCTAAATTTTGTTATCCTCATGTTTGACTTTTAAAACTATTTGCATATATTGCTCTGACAAAAATACAAATTGAAAAGAGTTCTTTGATGTTTCCAAAAGGCATGGTCTTGCTGCTGTGTGCATACCTTCATCCCGGTACTGCTCTTTGAAGCCAGGTGAGTTGAATCTATTTTCCAAAACTACATTTTAAAACCTTTGAGGACAACGCTCATAACTGTCCTGAATCTCCCATCACCAATCCCTTCCACCTATAGCAGACAGTTTCCAGGTCTCTCATCATCCTGTTTGCTGTTTCTAGACACAATGTTGTTGACCAACATCCTTCCAAAAGTGTTGCCCCTGGGGCCAATATACATTTATCTTACTCACATTTTAAGAAATCAGTCAGTGTAACAAAGAGAGCTCTTGATTTCAAGGTTCTTGACCTCTGTTCCAGCTGCATGATGTGGGCCTGGTCCCTTTCCTTTCTGTTTTATTTCTTCATGCAAAAGAGAGGGTGGTGTTGTTTCATGGGTACAGGTTCCAGTTTGAGATGATGAACCAGTTCTGAAAATGGGTAGCAGTGAGGATTACACCACATTATGCATGAACTTCATGTGGCTGAATTGTACACCTAAAAATGATTAAACTAGTAACTTTTATGTTATGTCTATTTTACCACAATTTAAACAGAAACCAGGGCTGGATGTGATCATCGCTAATAGCCCTTCCAGCATTTCTAAAGCCTTGACCATCTGACTGCGCATTACACTGGCTTTGAGGGGCCTGGCCAAAGGCCTTCCATGGAAAGCCATGGGGAGGTGCTGACAGACCCAGTCAGTAACAGGGAGGGTGCGGTTTGGTCTCTGGAGCACAACCCTCACACCCTACTGCGCCAGAGTCCTGCGGTCTAGCAAAGCCTAAGCACTGAACACAGCCGCAGTGACATCGGAATGGTGAGCCTGGCTAAAATCCTGGGTTCAGAGCCCTGGCAGGGCATGGACTCCGAGCAGCTGCTTCCTCGGACAGCCTGGCCTTTGGGTTATCAGGGCCAACTCAAAGAAGATCCGGCCCAGGACCTAGACCTGATGAATCCCTTCCCTACACCTGGCTCTGGGTTCAAGATCACCTTTCCCTGCTGTCTACTCCAGGGCGGTGGCAGGCCCTGGGGCTGTGGGTGCTTGCAGGTGGAGAAGCCACCCGTTGGGCTTTGTATTGCCTTTTTTTCTGGTTTTGAGAAGTAGCCTCTTCATTCCTTTTAACAATAGAATCTCATGCAAGCTTAATCTGAGTACTTAATAGATGGCCTCGAAAAGGCCAGCACAGGGCAATCAGAGTTGTGTGACACAAGCACCCACATCCTGATGCTCTTGACAGCCAGCACCACGGGCCATCTCCACCTGCTGCACCGGGACCCCCAGACCCACTCGAGAAGTGACATGCAAGTCTGATGGCTGCACACCCCGGGGACATTGTGAAAGTCTCTGCACCTCCATCAGGAGATACTTGGGGTTTTGAAGTGAAAAAGGAGGCAGTAGAGTATTTGATTTCCTTTTCTTTCTTTTTGTTTTCTTCTATTGATTTGAGACAGACAGGCTGGCATTGATTTGCTGTTCCACTTTCTTACGCAGTCATTGGTACATTCTTGCATGTGCCTTGACCAGGGATCAAACTGTGACCTTGGCACGTGGAACGATGCTCCTATCAACTGAGCTACCCGGCCAGGGCCAAGTAATTGGTTTTCAACGATTTTTCCCCCAAACTGTGGGAGAAGGCCCAAGCCGCTGAAAACTACATTAAAGGCCTGATTTGGAGAGTGTTACCATATTTCACATGTTCAGCAAATGACTGGAAGCAATTCCATGGTGACAATAGGAGGCAACACGAGATGAAGCTCATTTAGTGGTGCTCAGGTGCCCCTTCTGTGAAGCAGCAGCTGAGGAGACTCAGTGCTCTCCATGGCTGATAAAAAGCCCGAGGCAGAAGTCAAGACTGAGAGTGACAAGGACGTTAATTTGGAGGTGGCAGGGCAGGCTGATTCTGCGGTGCAGTTTAAGATTAAGAGGCAGCCCTGGCTGGTGGCACAGTGGATTAGGTGCCGGCCTGCAAACCCAAAGGTCGCTGGTTCGATTCCCAGCCAGGGCACATAACCAGGTTGCAAGCCAGGTCTCCAGCCAGATCTGTAGCTGGAGGCAGGTGAAAAGCAACCATACATTGATGTCTCCCTCTCTGCCTCTCTCCCTTCCCCTCTCTCTGGAAATAATAAATAAAATCTTTAAAAAAAAAAAAAAACATTAAGAGGCATTTGTATGCCACTTAGTAAGTTAATGGAGGCCTGTTGTAAATGACAGGGTGTGTCGGTGAGGCACATGCCAATCTGATGGGCAGCCAATCACTGAAACAGACACACCTGCACCGGTGGCAATGGAGGATGAAGGTACAATGGATGCACTCCAGCAGTTCTACTTTAAAAAGGGACGGCTCTACCTTATCCCAGAACTCTTTTCCTATTGACCAAGAATACAAACTCAATTAGAAACCCGCACTTGCTCTCCAGCCCCTCCTGAGTCTCACAGTATAGTTTTTCTACACTTTCATTGTCCCCTTCCCCATCCCTTTCCTGTACATAAAGTAATGGATGCATGTGCACAAATATGGTACATTTAAGAAAAAACCTACTAGTCAATGGTATGTTTTAGTGGACACCATATGGAAATGGAATAGGGGGAAATGACTGGTCCTGTGAAAATACAGCAGGTCCTCAAATAACATCATTTCATTATAATGTTGATAAGACGCTACAGGAACTTCACTCCTGTTTATATGAATTAGCCAATGGTAGAATTGGTTTTGTTTTACATTGTTCCAAGAACCTATTGATGACATTAGTGAGGACTTCCCGTACCCTCTTTTCCTCCGTTCGTGGTATGGTCATTTAGCTCTTACCATGTTCTGGTAAGTTATTTTGTTCTCACTGCTAACAATGACAACAAAAACAAAACCAACAAAATAAAAAATCCTTCCATGCCTTGTTGGATTATAGAATTTTAGTTTTTCATTTGCCATTAAAACTCAGGACAATTTTATGGTAATTTTTTTGTATGTAGCAGTTGCATCAATTTGTCTTTAAATGAGGATGAATTACTTTCCAAGAAATGAATTAGATGGTTTTCTTTTCAAATCAAAGTATCTTCTTGTTTAGAAATTTTTTAAAAAGATGAAACCAGAATGAAACTCCCAGTGGCATACTGTCTGGGTGTCTATTAACAATTAAAGAAGGAAAGAACAGACCCATCTGAAGTTCATTAGAGGATGAGGGCAGGGCCAGAATACAGGCATCCCTCCCACTTTGCCCCGAACATCAAATGCTTTTCAGCTAACACAAGGCACCATGCCAGACATGCACATCTGGGACCCAAGTGTGGTGCATTAGTCCTAGCCTTGGATTCTGGAGTCGGTCATACCTGGGTTCAAATCCTGAATTTGACACAGCTGTGCTACCTACAAAGTGTGGATGCTGGTACTCACTTCATAGGTGGTTGTAAGAGTAAATGATACAGGACACATAAGTGCTTAGTGAGCAGTGAGAGCTCAATAAGCCTACGTTATTATAATCCATGGTGTTCCAAGTCTTTGAAAACTGAAAGCCATTTGCTCTGTTCAACACTCAGAGCCACATGGATTTTTCTCCTCCAACAATTTATTGTAGAAAACTTCTAACACACAGAAAAGTTGAAAGTGGTATGGTGAACATCTCTGTACTTACCACCTAGATTTTACAACTAGCACTTTGATTTGTTTTATTGCATATCTATTTCTCTTAACTACCCATCAATCCATTCTCTTCATTTAAAAAATTTTCAATTACAGCTTATAGTCTATATGATTTTGCATCTGTTTCAGGTGTATAGCATAGTGGTTAGGTAATCATGTACTTTACAGAGTGGTCTCCCAATATTTCAAGTGCCCACCTGGCCCCATACATGGTTATTATATTATTAACTATATTCCTATGCTGTAATTTATTTCCCCATGTCTATTCTGTAACTACCAATTTGTACTTACTAATCCCTTCACAGTCCCCACAAACCCCCTCCCTTCTGTCAACCATCAGTCTAGTCTCTGTATCTGTGAATTTGTTTCTATTTTATTTCTTTTGTTCTTTAGATTCCACACATCAGTGAAACTATGTGGTATTTGTCTTTCTCTGTCTGACTTGTTTCACTTAGTGTAATAAACTCTAAGTCCATCCACACTGGCACAAAAGGTAAGACTTCATTTTTTTCTATGGCTGAGTAGTAGTATATGTTTGTGTATAGGTACCACAACTCATCTGTTTTTTTAAAAAATGCATTCAAAGTTGTAGATATCAGTACATTTCAAACTGCATATCATTATCCAGTTCTTATAAAGGAAAAGCTTACATTTTGTGAATTGCACAAATCTTAAGTATACCATGAATGCATCCATCTTGGATCCTTAGTTCTGTGTCCCCTGCTTCTTTTGCCATGGAGACTGCTTTGCTGTAGGCTGGGTCCTCCCAGGGAATGAGTAGGTGGGAGGGGCTGCCCATCACCCAGCACAGCTTCTGCTCCTCTGGGAGGTCCAGACTGAGTTTATGCTTAAGTCATCATGCCACTGTTTCACAGGTCCACTCCAGTCACCATTTCATGAAGGTCATTTTATTTATTCCAAGTAGAAAATCCTTTTAAAATCCTTCTAAAAGCATCCCCAACAGACCTTGGTTTGCATGCTTCCAGCCATCTCCCTAGGTTGTCTTTCCCAACTTAGAAGTGCTTTTTATCGGTTAACTCAAATTCTTTCTTCTAAAGACAGGCTCAATCTGCCTGTAAAAATGGGAAGCCTGGTCTCTCACAAACCTTTGCTTTCTCTTAACTTCTCCAGGCCTTTCCATCCTTCTTCACTTGGCACTTGATCATCCCTGTCCTGAATTATTCATTAATGTTTCACACAGTGTCTCCCTCACAGAGTTTCCCAAGGGCAGGCACCACGCCCCAGGTTTCCCTGGGTCAACCTGAAATGCTGCCCTGCTCAATGGGGTTTAGGACATCAGGTGGAGGCAAATAAGGATGTTACACGTGGTAGATTAGGGTGTAACAGGTCTTTGCATCTAAACAGCTTAATAAGCTTCAGCAGTCTTTTAAACACATTATGGACCAAGAGTGGGACAGTTTGTGTATCACTCAATGTATATGCTGTAAAGGAAATAGCCAAGGAAAAAAACTTAGAGCAAGGCTCTTAGTGGAGAGCCTTGCTCAATGAAGCTGTAAAGGAAAACACTTCTGCTAACTCTATGTTGTCAAGGTAGGGCTGCTCAAGCCACTATGGCTGGATGTGATGGATCATTAGTGTCATAATTTTGGGGGAGAAAAGCTTGCTGACCTCAAGAACCTTCTCTAACATGTCAGCCCTGTCTTCATGTCCATCCCAAGGCTGAGGGCCAAAAAAAACTGTACTTCAATCAGGGTGCATCAAGGTGCAAGTTTCTTCTAATTTCCCAGACACATCTTCTCAACAACAAAACCTCCTCTTTTCTATCAAGGACCCTGGCTTCTAGTGGATGGTAAAGTGCACAAAGTCCAGCTCCATCCAGGTCTTATCCATTCCATTCTTCCCAGCTCACTCTCAGGGAACCCCAGGTGAAATGCCTCTCAGGAAACTTTCTTTCATACCACAAACACCTCCATTTGGGCCAAAGACTCTGCCAGCTCAGCTGACATTTTTTCAGGTTGTGTTCACAGAAAGAAATATATATATATAAATATATTTTAACCAAGGCTTTACCTCTCTGTCTCCCATGAGACCAAAACTTAGCTAGAAGCCAAATAATCACCGACAACATAACTGTGTTGTTACCCTGAATGTTTTTCTTTTCGTCCAAAATGAAGGGGGAAAAAACCCTCCAGAGCCATGATCATGTCTGGTTTTCCTCCACCTGTCCAGACGGGCCGTGCAGATGGGGAGGGCTTGCAGTGAGCAGAGAGAAACAACTGGAGGAAGAGCCTCTGATACACTGGTGACTCTTGTCCTCTAGGAGCTTAGAAAATGTAAAATAAGCCCATGCTGTATTTTACTGAAAAAGCCAGATACAGAGAGACATCTCCAGCAGCACATGGCATTCAGAAGGGTTTTTTGGGGGGGGCGGGGGGGGACATCTTTGTTAAAAAAAAAAAAAAAGAGCAACTTAGGATCTCGATGTTTGGGGAAAAACGTATTTTATTCACTCCTGGCCACACTGACCTGTTGCACATGGCCCCGTGGTCCACACAGGAGTCACAGGCTATTAGTTACTGGCTGGGCATCAGGCGGTGGTGAGCTGAGGGATGTTCCCTGCAACAGCTCAGAGCAGGGAGGCCAGGGGGAAAGGGTCTGTCGTGCCTGGGATGCACCAGCAGTCAAGCCTGGGAAGCTCCACTCGGGGCCCAGCGCACTGCACATGGAGCCTGGAACAAGGACAAAGAACCCACCGCAGTGGCCACCGAAATGGATGGGAAATGAAAGATGGGAGATTGTGGGGAGAGGCCACGACAATTTCCTGGACTATTGTTCTGTGTAGTCAGGACAGCTTCCCTGAGCAGGAATAGTGTGCTGGTTTGCATTTCATTGCTTGCCCAGTACTTGGCGAGTGTGTTTGGTTTACCTTAAAGCACAATACCCAGGATAACAGCTGCCTTCAAAAGAAGGTGATTTTGCTCACTGGAGCTGCCCTTCCAGCCTTAGCATTTTCACTTTCACTCTGGGGTCAAAAAGACCTGCCTTTTAAATGTACAAGTCAGGGTTAAACTGAGTCGAATTTTTTAAACCTATGACCTTTAACCACATTGTTGATTCACAATGTCAAAAGCCTCAATATTCTTCTGGACTGGAAAGTTTAAAGATACTTGGCACAAAGTTGGATGCTGGATCCAAATTTGAAGGAAGTCTCTTTCCTTCATTGGAACAGAGCACTGCTTGAAAGACTGTGTAAGCTAAGACCATCAAGTAATGAACCTTTTAAACAAACACATTAGAATGTATAACCCAAACAAATGCTGGTCTTGAGAGAAAAATGTTTTAGTCAAATGATACCATTATGACTCAAAGCATTTTCAAAATTCCTCTTTCAGAATAGCCTTCAAAACTGGCTTGCACAAAAGCAGACGTCTCCTGATTTGATGGTAATCGCAGGTTTGCTTTCTTCAGCCAGTGCACTTTTCTGCCTTTAGACTTTTTGCGGCTATAAGCCTGCTCTTCTCCCTTCTTTCGTATCACAAATTAACCAGCAAGAAATTTCAAGAGATGTGCTGTTATGCTGCCACTTGAGAACAGAAAGGTCTGAGAGAAAGACCATGGGGCCAGTTACAGATGGAACCTAAGAGGCCCATGGAGCCTGACTGCTGCCCCAAGTCCTTTGACTATTGAGTGACTATAAGAAATCTAAGTGGGTAACTGGCCAAGTGTCCACAACCCAAATTATGTCAAGTTAAACCCTCCACTGAGTCAAGGGATATTTCTTAGCTAGAGCCAAAAGCGGGTGCTATGCATCTAACACGAATGTGGTTTTGGTCAACGTCCATTTTTTTTGTGAGAGGCCAGAACAGGCAGGAACGCTGGCCAGCCATGTTGGAGCTGGTTGCCCCCGATGGCAGGCAAGTCTGAGGCGCAATGATAAAGTGAAAAAGAGCCAGTTGTTTGGATTCCCTCAATGGTAGCAGCCGTACAGGAGTCTCGTAAGAGTCGGGCATGAGGAAAGACTAGTGTGAGTTCCAGGAGTGTGGAGCTGCAGGGAAGGGTAGAACCCGCTCAGGGTAGGCAAGAGTAAAGTGAACCTGGGCTGGGGACCCAGGTTTGGAACCAACCAGAACACATACTTGTCTGATTTGAGGATTAAATGAAATATTTATGCAAATATTCTGAAACTGTAAAATGCTTTTATATTATTCATCACCCTTATTACCCACGAGGAAAGTAAACAAACTTCAGTCTTTCTGCCCCTCTAGTGGCCACTTATCTTCATTACCCCTATGTTTTTGCTCTCTCCTTAGCTTTGTGACACTGTTTTCATTATAACCCAAGGCTAATCCTTACACCGCTGTGACACCTGTGCTCACCTAGGATCCATCCCTTCCTGCTTTCTGAGCTCTTGTTCCATCTGGTTATGCATAATGCATTCACCTCTTCAACCTTTCCCCGATCTTCCCATCATTAAATATGTTCTAAGTTCTCCTGACGTAAAAAAAGAAAAAGTACCTCTTCTTGCCATTATACCTGTATACGCAGTTCTGATTTCTCACACTATTGTCTTTTCAATAGTCAGCCTTCTGGGAAGGGCCATCTCTACCCTCTCCCTGCAGTTGCTCACATCCCACTCCCATCCCAGCGCACGGCAGCCTGGTTCCTGAATCCACCACTGCCACCACTGGAACCCACCACTGGAAATGGGTTTGGCAAGGGGACCAGTGACCACTTCCCACCATATCCAGGGCGCAATTTGTTCTTCTATTAATCAGCCTCCTAACCTCTCTTCCCCCAGCGTCTATGGGAACATATTCTTCTGCTGTTTCTCCCACCTTTCTAGCTGCTGTTTATTTTTCTTCTTCCATCCCTCCTTCCAACTGCAGGAACCCCACCTTGTCTCTAGGGGCACTGATGGTTCTCCAACTCTTAAGGGGAAACTGGTTGGCATGCAGTTCACAATCAAGGCCTTTTTTTGAGCCAAAGGGTTTGGAGTTGGTGCTTTCTTCCTCTTGGAACCTCCTCTGACATTCCTATCTCCCAGGCGTGAGTATGGTGAGTCAGCCTGACCCCTCTGTCCTCTGCGGCGGGAAAGTGCAGGTCCTCCAGGGTTGTTCCCACTGACAAAGCTGTGGGCAACAGAACAGCCTCCTCGGTGTGTCCTTATCATTTATTGCCCTGCCTTTTCTAGGACTTACCCTGCCTCTCCATAAAAGGGATAAGGCAGCTGGGCTTAAGAAGACAGGTGGCTACCCAGCCTGTCAGGTCTAAGGCTTAGATCTGCCTCCTGCAGGCCAGAGAGTCTATGAGGCTTTGTTAGTGAACCCCAGTGCACCAGGTCTAGGGTTCCTCATTCCTTGGGGGCTTCCCCTGCCTGACTGCACTCCTTATGAACTTGCCTGTTGCAGAGTCCTGGAACCAAACTTAGGTGTAGAAGTCCTAGGTGCAGGCCTTCTCAAATGCACCTGATCTCATCAACTTGCTGCCTTTTCTGTCTTTTCTATGCGGTGGGCCAAAGTAGGTTGCAAGTTCATAAAGCACAGTTTATTTTGTATTATTATTTGTTAATTATTGTATTATTTTCCATATGAACAATTGTAAACATGCTTGGGCCTACTCCTGTATATGCACTAGTCCTGAGAGATCTAATCTGCCTACAGGGCTCCAAATTCTGCATGTAGGGGTTGGTGCCAAATTTCTATCTCGAGCACACAGGCAGGGCTCCTGACTCACAGGCTCATACCTACTTGTATGGTCAATACACTTAAAAGTTAGTTCACCAACCCTCCCCAATTTCCTCCTTTGTTTGTCCCTTTCCCCTTCTGTCTTTCCCCTTCCTCCTACCTCCCCTTTGGTCTGGTCAGCTCTTATTTTCCCATAAAAATGTAGCTAATATGTCACCTCATTGAAAGTTCCCTGGCCCCCAAGATAGGGTCTTCATGTAGTGCCCTGTACTTTCCCAGAATGACAATGTGTTGTAATCACTTACCCCCTTTCCAGTTTTCCCACCAGACCGTGCAGCTCCGGAGCAGAGCTCTGTCTTGGGTATGAGAGTCCAAGAGTAAGTGCACATGTGAAATGGAAACTCTCTCTTGTTGTAAATTGGAATATTACTCTTTCTTAAACAAACACATGTCACTAGTTTATTGAGCAAGCTTGACTCGGTAAGATTCAATTTAGTTTTTTTTTTCCTACCATTGTCTTCAAATGAGTTTCGTCTGACTCTCCTTTCTTGTTCTGTGGTGATTCCTCCCCCAGATCTCAAAACCTTGACTACTTTCAGATATCAGAACAGCACCATTTGGGGATATTGAAAGCTCCAGTCTAAATGCAAACCTGAATCTCACTTCTAGTTTAAAGTTTCTTCCTCTATCCAGCTCAGGTCTGACCTGGGGGTTAAGAACCATCAGTGGGGAAAGGGGCATGGTTTATTTTTCTATTCTTCTTGATTTGCCTTCTCCAACCCCCACCCCACCTTTACCTTTTAGCATTTTTCACGATTCCCTAAGACTGAGCAGATGAGGAAAAATGAGAGCAAAGGGCCAGAGGCCATTATGTTCCACATGTGCAGTTAGTTTGTGGCTCTTGTCTGAGTGTCTGGAGCCTTTGAAGGGTGTGCTAATGGGACTCCTGAGATCCCCTCCCCTATTCCCTCTACAAGGGCTCCCCACACTGCACCTGCATGACGTGCTTTCCAGCTAATCTGGTATTTCTCTGCTGGACCTCCGTGCCCCAGAAGGTAGCCTGCTGGCCAGCATTGGCCCATAGGAATCTACTCACCCATAGCCTTTCAAATGGCAAAAATGTGTCTTCCTATCCCAGTTGCCATCCACCCCACCCCAGCTTCAGCTGATTTCCTGCTTTCAGAACTCCCTGAAAGCCACATGCCAATCTTCACCCCCACCCCCCAACTCCAAGACCCAAGGCAAGCTCTCCCACGATGCATGGCATTCCTGCCCTGGTAGTAGCAATATGCAACTTGGAGTACAAGCTCCTATCTACGAAATGAGAGGCCAGTTTGTTAAGAGGCCAATTTGATTCCCTTTTGTAAGACCTCCCCAGCCCTGAGGTTCTCTTGTTCCCATCTTTGCTCACTTTGGGTGATTGGACCCCTTCCCCGTGGGAAGGAAGGAAAAAGCAAAACTTGCTCCTTTTACAAACTCCCTTCAAAGAACTCTCTGGTACCCCTAGCTTTTCCTTAGCAAGTCCTAAGGGATTTCTTGAGCCCCTCTCTTTAGAATGCAGGGTCCTTATCACACACTGGCTTCAGCTTTGAAGCTTTAGGCAACAGTAAACGTTCTCATCCACATCCTGTTAGCTGGTCTTAAAACATTCCTTCTCCTTTCTTGGACCTGCCTTCAGCCTCATATTACTGCCCCTTACCTAAAATGTCCTAAACAGATTTGATTGGAACTTTATTTTTGAACAAAACTAGATATGTATTTTATCTATTTTTAAAAAATGAATGTTATGTATTCTCAGACCAACAAAAGAGACTGTGTGGATATTTTTGGCATTAGCTGGTTGACAGAAGTATATGACAGAGCAGTATGTCTTCCTTCATTTTACATCAAGGACAGGAAGATAAAGAGGAATCTCTTTGCAAAAATATTCAAGTTTCATCAGTTTCCCGAGGGCCTCTCTTCCACCTTTGATATTCAAATCAACTTCCTTTTTTGAAGAGCCTGCTGTATTGTGTCTTTGTCTGTTTCCCCTCCCTCTCCCTGAACTGCTCAGGTTCTGCCAGATCCTTCTGTCTTAGTGGCTTACCCAGAGGGGCAGTTCTCCAACCACGCTGCCCACTTAATGAAAGTGCAATCCATTTGCATCTTAGCTCTGCACCTGCACATCGTTGGCAAACCAGCTGGAGGATGGCTGACGAGGAGAATGCATGGCTGGCTAGGAAGAAGGTGGGTTTAATGGGAATTGAGGTACCTGCATATTTGAGATGATCAGAGATAACCTTTTTGACCTATGTATAGGGCAGGGCAAACTTCTGCTCTTTTTATCACTCTGCAGTGACCTTCCTCCCCTCTGAAGCCCCCAGGTGACCCTTAGCTCAGAATGTCATATGTACCTCATTCTCCCTTTCTGACTTTGAACCTCCCATGTACAACGTGTGAGGTCTCTGACTCTCTCACAGATGCAGGGTCCCTGTACATATGTATGGAATTAAATTTGGTCATTGTCTCTTGCTAATCTGTCTCATGTTTATTTGATTATTGGACCAGCCAAAAGCATCTTGAGGGCAGAGGAAAGTTTCTCCCTCCCTGACAGTCAAAAACAACCTCTTCCTAAACTTACCCCCTCTAACCCAGTACTTGCCCTCTTTAGATAGAGGCTGTGCCAGCTTCCCCAAGTCCTTCTGAGTCCCCTACTTATATAAGCAGACTATCTCACCTACTGTCCTGTTACGATTTAAAGCCATTCCCCACTCTTGGTAACACTGAGGAAAGAAGGAAGCAACCACCAGTCCTTTCATAAGCACATCCTGAACTGGAAAGGGAGCAACAAGATAGAAAGGAAAATAGCCTTTATGGTCAATTAATATTTGACAAAGGAGGCAAGAACATACAATGGATAAAGATAGTCTGTCTATTCAAGAAATGGTGTTGGGAAAACTGGACAGGCACATACAAAAAAAAAAAAAAATGAAACTATACCAACTTCTTACATTATACACAAAAATAAACTCAAAATGGATTAAAGACTTAAATGTTAGACTTGAAGCCATAAAATCCTAGAAGAAAACATAGTAAAATCTTGGACATTTTATGTAGCAATATTTTTTTTTTGATATATCTCCTTGGGAATGGGAAACAAAAGAAAAAATAATCAAATGGGACTACATCAAACTAAAAAGATTTTGCACAGCAAAGGAAATCATCAACAAAAAGACAACCCATGGGAGGACATATTTGCCAATGATGCATCTGATAAGGGGTTAATCTCCAAAGTTTATAAAGAACTTAAATAACTCAACAGCTTCCCACCCCCCCTAAAAAAAAAAAAAAAAAAACTATCCAATTGAAAAATGGACAAAGGACCTGAATAGACACTTCTTCAAAAGGTCATACAGATGGCAAATAGACATAGGAGAAGATGTTCAACATCACTAATCATTAGAGAAATGCAAATTAAAACTACAATGTGATATCACCTCACACCTGTCAGAATGGCTATCATCAATAAATCAATAAACACGTGCTGAGGAGGATGTGGAGAAAGGGGAACTCTTTGCAGTGTTTGGTGGAATGCAGATTGGTGCAGTCACTGTGGAAAGCAGCATGGAGACACCTCAAAATATTAAAAATAGAACTGCCTTATGAACCAGTGATTCTACTTCTGAGAATATATCCAAAGAAACTTAAAACACTAACTTGAAAAAATATATGCATTATGCATCCCTACGTTCACTGAAGCATTATTTACAGTAGCCAAGATTTAGAAGTAGCCCAAGTATCCATCAGTAGATGAATGGATAAAAAAGCTGAGGTACATTTATACAATTGAATGCTACTTGGCCATAAAAAAGAATGGAATCTTACCCTTTGCAACAGCATGGATAGACCTGGAGAACATTATGCTAAGTAAAATTAGTTAGTCAGAGAAAGACAAATACCATATAATTTCACTTATATGTGGAATCTAATGAACATAATGAACTAACCTTCAAAATAGAGACAGATTTAGGAGGGGGACAGAGGGGAGAAAAAAGGGGATGGATGCAATACAACAACAATGAAAAATAAATAAATAAATAAATAATAGAGACAGATTTATAGATAGAGAGCAGGCTGACAACTTTAGGTAAAACTGAAGAGGTAGAGAGATTGAGCAAAAAAGAAAACAGAAAAAAACCCTCATGGACATGGACAATAATGTGGTGATTGTTGGAGATGGTATGGGGCGATAAATGGTGATGGATGGAGACTTGACTGAGCTGGTGAACACACAATACAGACATACAGAAGGTGTACTGTAGAATTGTGCATCTGAAACCTGTAGAATTTTGCTAAACAGTATCACCCCAATAAATTCAATGAAAAAGAAAAGATTTCCGACTCCACAGTTCTTCAGGAAACTAATGACTAGTTAATCTCCATTGTATCTACACCAAAAAGTCCCACCCGCCCACTCCCATTCTGTGGAAGAAGGAAAGGCCCAGTGAATATGGATCCATAATTAACAAGTATCAGGAAACACGCCACCTGCCCTTTGCAGTATGCCCTTCGCATTTGAAAGATGTATTTCAGTGCTAAGCATAAGCCATGAAGCTAGTTTTCTGCAGGAAAAGTCACCTATGGAGAAGCATTTGTTAAAAAAAAAAAAAAAAAAAGTTGAACAAGTGGGTAAGGACAATCTTAGGAAAGGACTGGGGGATGAAGGGGGAAAAATCTGAGTCTGTGCAAATCTGGGACCATAAAAAGTGTTTGAAGCCATCAGCTTGGGGGAGATCCCAGGATAAACAAAACCTGCCTGAGGAGTCTGGCCCTGACTTCCAAAGGCCCCAAGACCCTCCAGCTGATGCAGAGGAAGCCCTTTGAAGCTAGTCAAGGCTCTGGGACACCTGCTCCCCCAGAGCAGGGCAGGGCGGGGCTGCCATCCAGGCTGTCTGCAGGGTCTGCAGGTAGGATGGGAGGGTTGGGAACAAGGGCCAGACTTTGAAATCAGGGACCCAACTGTCAACTTGAAATCAGAAGGCGGTTAGGTTCCTTGAATTCAACAAATGGAACACTTATCCAACAAGCCTTGTTTATGTGCCACGGCCTGTCCTGTGAGACAAAGGCACCTATGAAACAAACCAGACACCAGACTTCTGCCTGATGGGGAAAACAGCCAGTTGCCCCTGAATAACAATATGGTGTGATCTCTGCTCTCACCAGAGAGAGACACTGTCAGGAGTAGCATCCCAGGTCAGTGGTTAGGGAAACCTCCCTGGGGGAGGGTACCTCCCAGCTTAGACCAGAAGGGTGAGCTAGTCCAGCAAAGAGGAAAAGAGGAGGACCCAGGCAAAGGGACTAGCCTGCATTCCAGGCTGAAATCGGGAGAGGGCCGGCAGGTTGGCTGAAGGACAATCAGGAAGTCAGATGAAAGGCACTGGAATTATTCACAGTGGAAAAGGAAAGGCAAAAAGTTGAGTGAAAGTGTTCAGTTATAGTAAGTTATTTATAGAGACAACGACCTCCTCCCAAGGAGGTTCAAGAGGAAGGCAGCTGCAGGGGTTCTGTCAGAGGCCAGTGGCGTGAAAGGGCCCAGGGACAGGACAGCACTGTCACCAGGGAGGGGCAGCTGTGGTCCTCATCACTTGTGTGTGCAGAGGGCTCCGATGTGGCCCTGGGTGGTTGTTAAATAGCCTCTAATAAGGCTGAGTCACTTACCTGCAGGGCTGTTAATTGGCAAAGCAGGGCGTGTCTCTGCCAGTTGGGACCAGACTTGCTGAGTGTGGGATCACAGGCTGAGGCTGAGCAGCTGCTCTCCCTCCAGTCTCCCTCACCTTCCCCAGGCTCCTGGCCCAATACTAATATTCCAGCACGTAAAGAACATCACGTTGAAGGAGCCCTGAATTGTCAGCCTTCCCAGAGAGCTCACGAGTCTCAGTTTGGCTCTGTCCAGAGGAAAGAAGAGGACCCTGACCATTCCTTCTCCAGCTCTTTACATTTCCCAGCCTTCTGACACAGTTCCAAAGACTGAATTAAACCAGAGACAATTAGCCACTGAAAAAGCACCTCCTGGAAGGGAGGACTGGCTGCCCTAGTTGAGCTGACTGTTCAGGTCCAAGAAGGTGGGGCTTTTCCCTGCACTACCCTCAGCAGCTGGGGCGCCTGTCCCACCCGTCCCACTCCTGCTAAGATGCCTGTGAGACTGCAGAGGGGGGTGGGACTGATCAGGCCAGTCAAAAAAACAAGATGTAGGGGTCAGTAAATGTATGGAAAAGTCCAATCCTCTGACACCAAAAGAAATACAAAATTATGTAACATTTTAAAGCCTGTCAACCAGCAAAACTGTGTAACAATATATAGTGATGAAAGTAATGTCAAGTTCTAATCTCTGATGGTACAAAGCCTTAGTGATCAAAGAAGGGAGGCTAATGGTGCCAATTACTCACTTCTTTCTGCCATCCCTGTCCCAAGACACTATTTCTTCTCACTGGGGATGGATTAGCTAGATCTTGAGTTGCAGAGGGGTCATTGCTGGGATGGTGGAGCCTAAAAGCCAGCAGAAGCCCCATAGCAGCACAGCCGGGGGCCTGAAGTCACCCCCAGATTGTGTGTAAGACCTTTTTCCTTCCCAACTTGTAAGAGGAGTTGTGGACATAACTCCTATGGCTCAGCTACTTAACTTTTTTACTTAAGGCAACAATGTCTAACTATAGAAATCAAAGCATTTCTCTAACTAGGTCCTGTTAACTAATACAGAGCTCTCTAACTATGTAACATGTTTACACCAAAATATACTTCCTGAACCCCAACATAGTCATAAGCTGTCCTTTTCAAGGAGAGACTCTTACAAACCAGTTATTTCTTATAAAGAAAGTGCTCAGATACAGGCTAATCTCTGTGTTACCATTTTTCATTCCAATCCGCAGAGAGAAATCTTTACAAGCAACTTGAAGTATTCTAGGTATCTGAAGTGATTATTACTCTTCATTTCAGAGCCTTAAACACCGATAAATAAGGTTCTGTTGACTTTGTTTAAATAAGAATAATGAGGTTATGGAGTAGGAACCACCACCTCCACCAGATTGAGCAAGATGGTAACTAAGAGTAACCAAAGATGAAAGGCTGGTTGACACCAACTTATTATAGAACCAGACATAGCATTACATTTTGAAGCCAGCACCAGTCATTAGAAGCTGCTGTGCTCTTTAAGAACCCACCCACCTGCAAATCTTCCCTGTCCTCCTTCAGGTCAGCCTATGCTTTCACATTTGCCTCTGTGTTCACTGGGGTGCGGGCACAGGTGGCCACCAGCCTCTGTGACCTGTATGCGTGCGGGCAAGTGATTTTCCTATGAACTTTGTAAAAAATCATTAATAAAGATCCTTTTCGGGCTGAGCAATTCCAGCCACTTTCAATTACTTTTTAAACATTTCAAAGCTTCCAATTAGCTCTTTATCCTATTTTCCTACCTTTTCAGGGGGCACTTCTTCTTGGTTAAACTGTTTCGCTTGTCTCCTCACTGGCTTCCCTGCCCTGCACTCATCCCGGGCCCTCTGCCAGGTTGGTGCTCTCTCCTGGGAGGCTCCCGAGTCCTGCGTTTGTAAGAACAAGACTTCCTACAAATTAAGCTCCTTCCTTAAAGGTGCAAGCCAAAGCGAAGAGAAGGGAGCCCAGCACTGGAGGTTGCAGGAGAGTATAGGAGAGAGGGGCTTTTTAAGAGCAATCTGGGTTCCATTTCCAGCTCTCCTGGCTAGGTGGCTTCATGCACCCTAATTTCTGCAATGCCAGGACCATTTACCTAATGATTAAAATATGATTGTGAAGCATTTAGTAGCCATAACAAAAGTCAAATGGTGCTTGGCATACAGCAGGTCCTTGATGATGGTTCCTTGCTTTGTCCCTGGAATTAGCAAGATATGGCACACCTGATGGGCTAAGTCACAGCATCCAAAGAGGTTGTGGTGAATTGGGGCCAGATGAGGCCCACGTGGACGCCAGGGGGAATGTGCTGGCTGATGAGGCAAAAGGCTAGGAGCAATTTCTAGGCACTGGTGACATGGAGTCTTCTGGGGGCGGGGACAGCTTTATGATCTAGGGGACCATAGATGACAATCCTGACATTTAACAATCAGGGGCCTTTGTAACCCAAGAAAGCTACATGTTGTCTCTTTTCTTCCTCTTGGTGTTTATTTCTTCAAAAATACTCCTCCGTGTGTTGCATCACCACCAACTTGTTTGTTGACCTTCCTGGCTTCTTCCTTTGCTTGGGTCCTCTGCAACTTTTCCACTGTGCTGCAGAGGATGTGTACATTGGTTTCCTTTTGTGTTTATACATTGAACACATTTTGAATGTGGCCCTGGCTTCGAGGACTGCAGGCATGTGCGCAAAACAAACTCTTCGAGGAAAGCGCAGCTGTGGTTCTTCTTGGTGGTAATGGCCCACAGAGGGGACAGAAGCCCATCACCAAGTCAAGTCACCAGTCACCCTGAGGTGCCACCCAGCACCTATGGAAGCCGGGTGCGCCTGTCCTGAGGGAGTTTCCTTATCTCCACACCTGTGTGGCCAAGACGCAGCCCTGCACAGGTGTTAATAAATCACATAGTGAGGAAAGTTTATTCCTTCCTCAATTTTCCCTTTCCTCCCAGGTCAGGAATAGTTCTTAGCTCTAAATTAAAAGCAATTTGGATTCACCTTGTGTATTTTTTAGGATTACCAAGGACAGCATCACTTAAAATTACTTATTTGATGGAAGAATGTACATTTTAGGAAAAGCACCATGTTAAGACTATGGCCGTGGAAAGGCCTATGTGAGCCCTGGAGGTCTGTGGGGCCCTGACCAGCTGTGGGGCTGCTGGGGTGTCTTCCTGGCCCTGGCTGCCCACGGAGCTCAACCAGGTTTGAGGAGGAAGAAGGACCTGTGGCCTAAAGCGACAGAACACACGCAGGTCCCTCTGAGAGAGGCCCTGGGCCTCGGCCTGGAGCCCTTTTAGACGTGGGGGCCACCTATTTTCAACACCTGGATCATGAACCCTGACCACTCGCACTCAAGTGCGGCCTTCAGAAGCAAGAAAGTGCAGCTGCTTTACTGCAAAGCCGCAGGTAACGTTTTCATGCCACACAGCGGCTGCCCTCACAGAGGCAGACTCTCCACCGATCCTCTAAGCAAAGATTTTAAGAACAGTTTTTACAGAAAGAACTTACTTGTCTCATAGGGGTAAAAAGTACAAAGCAGTAATTAATGGAAATAAGTTCCATTGCTGATCTTCAGGCTGGGTTTCCTGACTCAGGAGCCCCTTCCACCTCCTTGCTGCCCTGCCCCAGGGCCGCCTAGGTGAGCCTCCGGGGAGCAGGGTTTGTTCTGTGGGCCTTGCTCCTCCCCTAGCAGCCGCAGCAGCTGCCCTGTTCTTGCCCCTGCCCTGTGTGAACTTAGGTGCCGGGCCCTGGCTGCAAAACAATGGCAGAGAGGGCCGATCCCAGCTTTGATTTAATGCAAATAAAAGCACAGTAAGCCCTGCTTCCCTGAGGAGGGGAGGAGTGTAGCTACTTTGCCCTGCTCTGCACAGGACTGGTGCAGACAAGCGGCAGGTGCCTCCCGACTGGCTTTGTTGCTTGCAAGCTGGCCCGTCAGTGCTGGTGCCCAGGCCCTCTTGAGGCCCTTAGAGACGAGGTCGGGAGGGCGGGAGGAGAGGGGGAGGATGAGAATGTGTTGTGTGAGAGCGTATGTGAAATCATGGCCACATGGAGTGAAAATCCTGGGGACAGCAATAGTTCGCTGATGGGATTAAAATGAAGATTTCCAGGAGAGGTGATGTTTTATTCATCTACCATCTGGAGTCTAGATTGAGGACTCAACTGGGCAGAGTGGGATTTAAGATCCAGTCTGGGAAGTGGACCACTTCATGATTCTCTTAAAGGCGTTTAAAAAAGGTCTATGATGGCTGTCTCTAAGTGGGTGGCTCATTAATTGTTTAATTTTCTTTTATAGTTTTCTGTATTTTAAAAATGGTTACAGAAGATATTATTACTTCTATTGTTAGGAGAATTACATGGGTAATTAAGCAAAATATCTTTAGCTCAACAACTGATTACTGGGGTGTATTAGTTTGAGGATGAAATCGTCTCTCCTCTCGCACACACAGCTCTGCTGCCAGGCCCGGGGCAGCCTGGGTCACCCCTCTCATCCTCTGCTTTGTGCCATCGGGTGGCTGGCTTCTCTGGCCAGGAAGCAAAGGCGAAAAAGAGGGGTGGTGCTGACTGCCACATGCCTGCTTGCAGCAATTGGTAAGGGTGATTGGTCACCAGGTGAGCAGGCTGGTTTCCTAAGAGCCTGAATATGAAACAGTCTGCACAAGCAACGGCTATTCTCTTGGACCAAAAATAGATTTTAAAGTTTAAGAGGTGATTGAGAAAGATAATAAAAGAGGCCAATACATTTAAAAAACTGCGCTAAAAACAATAACTTGAAATGGATCATTTTAATCATTTTAAAGTGTACAACTCAGAGGCATTAAGTTCATCCATGATGATGTACAACTGTCACCTTGATCTCGTTCCAGATTTCTTCATCACCCACGTGGAAACCCCACACTCACAGCTGACACAGTCTAACAGATAATATTTTTGTCCCCCATACGTGGAACAATTGTGACGTAACAAAGGAAGAACAAATCCCTTCTTTAAAGGTAAATGAATTCAGAAAGAAATAATAGTATTTCTAATGACAATGTATAAATCTACTTGCATGCTTGTACAGAGAAAGAAAATCTAATAAGATGCATTCTGTGCTGGGTAAAATAAAACCTCAGATAAAAGTTTTGCAGAAAATTAGTCTTTATGACTCCTTTCACATGCACAGCGTGCCAAGCAGCCACACCGTTTCCAGCTACAAGGAGCGAGAACAAGGAGCTGCTGGAGTGCAGCATGGGGAGCAAAGAGGGATCCCCTAAGTGACGGCCTCCAATCTGATGGTATCACTGGGTTAGAAGGATCCAGAAGGAACATCTGGGCTGAGTTCTCAAATCTGCCACAGGCCTAGGAGTGAGAGGTAAGAGCATCTGGCTGGCTGTTTGCCAGCCCAGGAGTGGGGTGGAGGTGGGCACTATGTCCTTAGTTCTAGCACCAGTCCCTTTCAGTCTTTATGTTTTAATACAATCCAAGTTAGTAGTGACCAGAAAATACAGCTAGCGAATTGAAAGATATGCTAGACCAGGACCTAGACCATATTATTTGCTGGTTTAGTTTCTAGTGTCCTATGAAGAATAGATAGACGTGAGGATTACTGGCAAAAGGGTACCTTTGGAAGGCATATTCCAACCCACCCTCCAGGGGACACAGGCATCACTGTGGCCAGTCCTGTGTCTGCCTGGATGCGAGGACTGCGCTCCCACCCCAGGAGGGTGGCATGAGAAGAGAAAAGCAATAGCTGGGAGATGTTAATATTATCCTTATATTCAGCTCATGATATGAGACTTTCTCATTTGCTCATTCATTTATTTTTTAAAAAGTGTACTGAGTGCCTCCTACATACCAAGCATTGGTGATAGGCAGTGAATAAAAAAGTGGGGCTAATGCAAATAGGAGTACAGTTTTTGCAGACATTTCTCTGAGTCTGATGCTCTCTGGAGCTAATGCAGACCAAGCTACGTTAGTAGGACATTAGCGAGACTGAGAAAGGGCTTGCAGGTCACACTGTGCATCCTCTTTCCCCCACCCCAGAGCTTCAATAAAAGCAAGTAGCACCGAGAGAATAAAAGGAATGTGGACAGGCCTTTCCGGCTTTACTGAGGCCCTGTATCCCAGATGCTGGCCTTTTCCTTTTCAAATTGGCTGCTCCCAATCATCTCAGAAGAACAGTGTCCTTTCCTGGGGTTTTCCTTCACTGCTGGAGAACAGCAGGGCAACCCTTACCATGTTAGGAGACAGAGCCACAGTCATGATAATAAACTGTGTTACTAGAAATATCCTTACCAGAAAGATGACATAGACCCAGGCCTCTTCGTATCTGCCATGAGCCTGCTCACACAGCCGGCTGGCCCCCTTGTCCTAGCAGGGCTCCCACTCGGGTGTCAGGGACCAAAAGCAGGCAGGGTGCACTGTTCCAAACACCACTGTGCTCAGAGTGGAGAAGCCAAGCAGCTGCTCAGGCACAGGAGCGCCTGAGTCAAAAGGGAAAAAAATAATAGGGGAGCTGGGTGTAGCAGGAAGTCTAGAGAAAATGAGCAATGGCTAGGGGGAAACTTGGGGATAAAAACACAGTTCTTTACTGTAAAAACCCGAACCAAGGAGTAGGCGTATGGTCACACTGACGGACAGTGGAACAGGCCCCCTGCTCCATGACGGGAAGAGTGATGAGGTGGGTGAGCGGGGGGCGACCACAGTGGGCTATTCTCATGGAACACCCGAACATGATCCCTCAGACAGGGGGACCCCCTGACCAACAGAACCATTAACAACTGTCTGCGCTCTTCATTTATTACAAGAAATGTGAGTCACTCCAATAAAAGCAGGCTGTTGGCGGAGGGAAATCTAACATCTGACTTGTGAGGCAAAGGGAGCCAGCTGCTCCAGCTTCCAGAACTTCCTACTTCAAGTTCCCAGCTGTCCCACAGCTCCGGAAAAGGGGCCTGAACCCAGTCGCCCTCTCCTCTAGACACATACCCCAGCCAACGGCAGGATTATTCCAGATCCTTAAATGCACCAGGGGTTGGAATGAGATGTTATTGCGGTTTAGGGGCAAGGGAAGGGCCAGGTGAAGCCAGGTTGGGGGAACAGCTGAGACAGTACCAGGAGTAAAGGTCCAAAGCCCAATGTGCAACAGAAAGGTTTTCCACCCCCGCCTGAGGCTCCAAGGTGGCCCCAAATCCTACACCCAAGGGCCCCAAACCCCCGTGGCCTTGGGATCGCAGCGGGGGTCCTCGTCTGGGAAGTACACAGGCACCGAGCGCTTGTGGTAGTACTGCAGCCGGGAAAGGAGCTCCTTGACGATATGCGGGTATTCCCCTGACAGGTCATGTCTTTCTTCTGGGTCCTGGTCAATATCAAAGAGCCAGATGGTCTTGGTCGGTGGGTCCAATGAAGGTATCTCGGAAACATTGTATTGAGATGGTGGAGGGAACCAGTGACCACAGCCTGGCAAAGAAACACAACAGTTTACTGGGGAGGGACGTGGCAGACAAGTTCTAATTTTGAAGAGCGAGCTCAGGGGACAAAGCTGAGCTGGCTGTGGGCAGGGAACCCTGAAGAGGATGGAGCCCTTGATGCTGTGTCTAGATCTAAGACTCGGGTGATTTAACGCGACGTGTCTCACTGCTTCACAGCCAGTGGCGTCCAGGAACGTGAATGCCTGTGTGTGTGAGTGGTGGTGGTGGGGATATTTTTACTTGTGACATGACTTGGTGGGTGCTACCGGCATTTGGTGGTCATGGGCCAGGCATGCTGAAATGCCCTGTAACACGTGGCACAGTCCCAAGCAATGAAGAACTGTCCTGCCACAATTGCCAAGACTGTCCTTGTTATCAACACTGCTTAACTGCATCCCAGACTTAACCATCACGCCACATCTGCAAAGTATTTCACAGATGTCACTTGCAGAGAATGTGCTCAGGGGAAGTGGCTCCCACCCCCAGCTACACCACTGGTTGAGGACGAATATAGCTTTCAGAGAGTCCCTTTGCAGTGCTAGGGAGTCCCACATCTGAAATCCTTATTTTCCATGAAGCCTTGGAGTGGCACTTCTTCCTTTTACTCCTCCTATAGCTAATTACTATTACTTTTTCAGAGAGGGGGTCCGGATTAGTAGATCACACCACTCCTCCCTTTTCCTTATTCAGCGGTTTCAATGAGCAGCCCCAGAGGTATGTTTTGTAAAGGCAGTTGTTAAATTTTAGGAAGTGCTGAGCATTCTACCTGGGTAGCCTGTGAGCAGTTTCCAGTTTTTGTGTCTAATTGCAGCATGGATAGATGTGTTGAAGGTTGAGTGTTCTGGAAGAGCAGAGTTGCCCTTTGCTGGAGCTGTGCCGTTCCCAGGACCTGGGAAGAAATAGTTCGGGAGAGTTAGATCACTGTTCTTGGAATGTGATGCTATAAATCAACATTTTATTTCCTTCTTACAGAACAGTAGCATTTATTCAATGCTGGAGTGTAAATGTGTATCCTGTCACTGAAATGAATCTTGTATTAAGTATAGAGTCATAGTTACTTAAATGTCAGTCATAAACCACCACAAACATAAAGGCAATCCGGAAGAGATTAGAATACTAATTCATCCCTAAAATCAGTACCTTCTGCCAATACACAGCTGAACACAAGCAGAACAGTGTTCTGTGACAGCCTGGTGGGTTGTTTTTGCTGTTAAATGACTGAATTAAATGCATTTTCTACATATATTTATACCTATATAGATAATATAATGCACTATAAAATGCACATTTTAGTAGAGTCTATCTCAAGCTATGAGAGGTCAAGCATGCTGTGATGTTCATTATTTTTTAACCACAGGTATAGAATCTAAAAGTAATTGAGCATAACCATTCAAACAGGATAATTATGGGTGTAAGAATAAATGGTATACAAATTATTGGCTCATATTGTGGGTTACATTCATTTATCATCTTGAGGTCCTACATTAATTGATCAATTGGGTTTTTTTGAGGAGAGCAGCTAATACCTGTCCCCTGTTCCTTTTTTAAGTTTGGAACCAATTGAATGGTAAAGGACAGAGAGATGAAGATAAAAATATTGCTTTTGTTACTGATAAACTTGACTGGAGAGAAAATGGTTTCAGATCTGTGACAGAGAAGTCTTGCTTATAAATGACCTTGACTTCAAAAGACTAAGCCACCCATCACTGATCTTGCTGGACCATGCCAGGCTCCTCAGAATGCAAAGCTCAGAGCAGACCAGAGTGCTTCCACATATCCCAGGAGAAATGCTGGCTCCAAAATTCGATAGACCAAATGGTCTGAACTGAGCAAGCATGGTTCCTTCCTTTGGATAGCTCCCTCCTTCACAGCTTGTGGGGAGGAGGAGGAAGGTTCAGAAAGACCTACGTCCTACTTAAGTTGAAGACCTTGGAGGGCAAAGTACAGATGTCCCCACCTCACTCCTACCTGTCTATGTTGAAAAGTCTCAACTTAGGGCCCAATTCAATGATATTTAGTCTAAGTCCATATTTATCTGTTAACTTTTCAAACACGGTCACAGCAATCATGTTGGGTGCACTTCCAAAGTCAGACAGACTGCCTCAACCCAATGACTCACAGCCATCGTTTGTGATGTGTCCGTACAAGTGCACACTTCACCCCAGTGGTTGGTCCACCCACCACCATCCCATTGTAGAGGACTTGGAGGACCCTCCTATGCGCTGAGTAGGACTTCTGTGCTGCTCATGGTTTAATGCAGGGAGCACTGTCAGGGGTGGAAAAGGCAGGCTCCCATTCTTTTGTCAAGTCTTGTGGAAATGACCCTGCAGCCACACTGGAGACTGAGCCAATTGCCATTGGTGGTTTCAGACCTTCGGTCTTAACAATCACATACCAACAAGTCATGAGCACCAACGAGGAAATCTTCTTGACCTCTTGTTTGTTTGCTTATGGCTATTTTGACTCCAATACAATGGATGCATCTAGTGATCAAGATGCCCAAGGATGTCTGTCACGGGCAGTGCACTCTTAATGTACAGACTGCGGTGGGACCGTGAGCCCTCATCACTGGTCTCTATAAAGGTCAGTTCTGATACCACAGAATGTTAAATAAAACAAGTCTGCTTTGTGAACATTAAAAAAAAAAGAGAAAATTTAAGTATCTCTTTATACTTATATTTATATACATTGTTTTTCTTAAACAGGAACATAAAATGACCAAATAATAAATAAGACTAAATGATGAAAATGCTGTTATTTCAATACTATTTTTCATTTTCATAAATTAAATAAAGGGAAAATTACAAGGAGTACTAGAACTAACACCCTGTGAGCTGTCACCCAGAATGAACAGCTGTTAGCATTTTGTCCTATTTGCTTTTTAAAAAAATTAAATAAACAGGACAATGAAGATGAAGTGACAGGCTCCACTGTCCCCATCCTCAATCCCAATCCCTTCACCTGCTCCCCAGAAGATACTGCTTCATGACTTCAGTGTATAGTGTCTCCTTCAGCCATCTAAAAATACATTAACCTATGAGAGGGGGACCCAAAAAGCCTGGAGTTTATTTATAAAACATTGTGTATTTATTGTTACAAGTTTAAACTTTAGTCACCTTCCAAGTACTCTCCATTTGATGTAATACACCTACTGAGCAGTTTTTTCCACTGTCCAAAACAGCTTTTGAACTCTTCGATTCTGATGCCCTTTAGTGCTCCTGCCATTTTTCTGTTTCACCTCTTCCATACTGGTAAAATGTTTTTCCTTTGAGGGCTTTTTCATCCATGGAAACCAAAACATGTAGCTTGGGGTGAGACAGGGTGAATAGGGTGGATGGGGCATGGTAGTCACGTTGCTTTTGGTCAAAACCTACTGAACACTCAGAGCAAAGTGGCAGATGCGCTAGTAAATCACCCATCAAGAGATGGGTAAATGCGTTGAAAGAGTCTTCAAAAAAAAATTCACTGAAGCAAATGCAGCCTCTCACAACAATGCCAGCTGGTATACTGATACTGATGGGTTCCTAGAACACTCACCTAGCAGGGGAAGCCTGTCCTACAAGAGGCCCGCCCACTAGAAGATAATTCTGGTGTTTTGGGCCCCCCCTCATATATACTGGGTCTGTCCAGAAGGTATCCAGCCATGCAATATGAAAAATAAAGACATTTACTGAAGAAATACAAGATATAAGAAACACTGTACATATGACAATGGTGCCTCAGTTCCTTTCAAAGTAGGCACCTTGGGATCTCAGTTCTTCCAATGCCATCAGCTGCCCACATATTTTCTTGAATGTCATTGATGGGTGTGAAATCTCTTCCCTTTCAAAGGAGATTTTAGTTTTGGGAAAAGCCAGAAGTTGCAGGGCACCAAATCTGGGCTGTAGGGAGCTGAGTTACCCGGGTGATTTGATATTTCAACAACACTCCACACAGATATGATGCACGAGCAGGCAATCTCATAATGTTGTGATGAAGCTGCCAATCACCAGTTGCCTGTAGCTACGGCCTTCTGAACCATCTGAATAGTTTCCATGGAGGAATGTTCTATCTTAGCATAAAATTTGATGTCGATATGTTGCTCCACTCACTGAGTCATTTTGAATGTGAAGATCACCCAGTATGTACACAAGCTCACTCAACTGCATCTACTGCCCCCACAGACTAGTACAGTGAAGTCATCATTGTTCACACATGCACATTCCAGTTCACTCTCTCTGGCTGCCAGGTTACATCGATGTCATGTACATGGTTCTTGTTATTATTAACAATGGCTGGACTTTTTCCAGGCAGACGTTGTATGTGTTAAGGAATAATGTACAGTACTGTTTTACACTTTCAAAATGTATGTGTGCATTATGCTTTACATATTCGGCATTTGTTTTTCATCCACAATAGTATTTTTAGAGCTCTGTGATTCTAAGTGTATATATATGTAATTGTTCAACGTTTCACCACATAAAAACACATTTTGTATCCTCGTGATGGGCTCTTAGGTTGCTTTACTTTCACTTCTTTCTACTGTAAGCTATCCTGCAATAAACATGTTGCCCACAGTGCAAGAGCTCCCCTGGGTACGTGCTCAGCAGCAGGACTGCCGGGTTGCAAGGGGCTCGCATATCTAACTTTACAGCACACGCCGATTGGCCCTCCTGCCAGTAATGTCCCTATTTCTCCATATCCTCTACCTGCTACTTTTGGAATTAAAATTTTCTGCTGGGCTAAAAATTTTAGAATCCATAGTTTAAAAAAATCATTTGATCAGCAATATCTTTCTTTTTTGTGTGTTACTCCAAAGGTTGCTTTAAAAACATTTAAAAATAATACTCATAGAGGAATGGGCACAAATCACACTTGATGAAGAGTAGATTCTCCCTTGTAAACACCAGCCCACTTGAGAAAAGCGCATTACTAGGACTTCAGAAGCCTGTGTTAGCAGGCTCCCGTTACTACCCTGCTCTCTCCAAGGTAAATGCTATCCTAACTTCATTGGTGTTTTCATGATTAAGTCAACAGTGCATGAGACAGATTATCAAAATGAGAGATAAGAGGCAGAGATTTCTTAGAGTGTTAAACTTTTAGAATTTCTCTGATAGAGTTGGAGTAGATCCAGATTTAAGAAATATTTATTCATGAACAATTGTGTGGTAAGAAAGGTTTATGTTCTGAAAATAAATGGCATGAAGTAATAAGCCATTAGGCCTCTTAGGGAAGATTTTTTTGTTTTTGTTTTTTAAAAAAAATATATTTTATTAGTTATTTTTAGAGAGAGGGGAAAGGAGAGAGGAAGAAAGGGAGAGACATCAATGTATGGTTGCCTTTCACCTACCTCCAGCTATAGACCTGGATGGAGACCTGGCTTGCAACCTGGTTATGTGCCCTGGCTGGGAATCGAACCGCAGCCCTTTGGGTTTGAAGGCTGACATCTATCCACTGTGCTACCAGCCAGGGCTATGGGAAGTTTTGAATGTAAAATCTAAGATATTTAGGGACTAAAAGTTATAAATAATTGAATTTCAAGATTTCAAGTGTGGTGATTGGGAGAATTAGGGTTGCTGTTGGTAGAATAGAGATGTTTGGACAGGAACTAGTGGTGATAATATGATTCTGAAGTTAGGCATACTGACTTTAAAGAATTAAAATGGGCTCAAGGTAGAAATATCTACTACACATTGGAGCTGAAATACTGGACCTGTGTGGGAGACTGACGCACAACCCAATTCAAGCACTGTCTACAATGCAGTGATCACTGGACCATGGAAATGGATTAGTTGTCTGGAGAGTGAAGCAAGAAGAAATCTGTAGCCCAGATAACAGAGCACTAAATGCCAAGGGAAGAAAAAAATCTGTTAGCAAAAGAGGCAGAAAGGAGAAAAATAATATGAGGAAGAAAAGCAGTTGAATCACAGAAGTCAAGAGAGCAGAGAGTTTTAGACCATGAATCACAAGAACCAAATATTCTGTCCATCAGCTTGATGAAAGAACAAAAGGAAACTGGATTTGTTAATCTGTAGGGGGAAAGCAGGGAGCAGAGAGAAGAATAAACAAACAAACCTTCCTTCTGAGCTGAAGGTCACCTTTAAGATAACAAGGCTTTCTGGCCAGATATTACTGCTCAGTTAAAAGATGGCTTAGTCATGTGTATTGGTTTGGGGTGTGAAAAAGGAGATCAGCAGGAAATTTTAGGGCAAACAAAAAAAATCAGTATCTTATATAACATTTAGTAAATTTATAGAGCTCTTCATCTAAACGACCTCTGGAAATCTGAAGGAGTTCCAACATGCAGAATGAGGTGCATCTGTGGTTTCATTGGAGAACTTTCCCAGTGCTGGCAGGGCTCTGGACGCACACTGGGAGCTGTCTCTGGGTGGGAGGGTGAGTTAGCGGGTAGGAGTCCAGGTTCCCCGTTTCACTTCAGTTGGCACAGTTTAATCCTTAAGAAAGAATCCATAGTATTTGCTAAACACTATATTGTATTTCTCTTCAAACATTTTTGTTTGAAGAAAGGGCCTGTGACTAAAATACAATTTGAAAGACACTAATTAGTGATAGGTGATGGACTCACCAAATGGGAAAGGGTCTGAGAAATGCTGGAGGACATATCTGATCTCGGCATTCAATGGCCGTAAAGCGCACCCTCCTAACTCTTTGGAAACTACTGTCTAATGTAGTCTATGATTGTGTTTTATAAAATACATCAATTTCTCTGACTCTGTAATTTATATGTTTATTTTACATACATTGGAAAACACGTAAAAAGGTATGAACAGAAAAATTAAAATTGTTTGTAAATTTATTAGCAGCTATTTACATTTTTGTGTATAATCCTTGAAACGTAACTACACAAAGCTTAAATAAAATGAACATGTTAGCTGACTTGCAATTAAGAAGAGGTAGCTTCATAGAAAACAAACTTTTTGCCTAGAGAAAATTGGGCAGGCTGGTGTGAGGAATCCCAAGCACCGGCGCAGGGGAAAACAGATGGTCTGGGTTTCTTCCTCTCTGGAATCTTGCTCTAGCGGAGCATGAGTTGGGCATGGCTGGAGAATGGGGCGTAGAAAGTTAATGCTGTGTCTGTGAAAGACGGCACTACTTGTTGGAGGTGGTCACGAGGACAGGGCTACGGGACTGAAGAAGGCCCACCTCCCCTCCGCCAGCAGACCATGGTGCACAGCAGTACAGCGCATGCACTTTTGGAGCCACACTGCTTGCGTTCGAATCTCAGCTCTCTGGCTCACGGCTCACTGGCCGCGTGACCTTAGGCATTAGTTGCCCTTCCTAGGTGCTTCCTCAACTGTACACTGAGGATTATATTATCTCTTTGGCAGGACTGTTGTGTGACCTCAATGTGATGATACTACGCCAAGCACATATTAAATGTGCAATACGTTATTATTATCAGATATGCAATGTTGGGCAACTTTTTTATGCCTCGATTTACCATCTATAAAATTACTATAACAATAGCAAGTAAGAAGGCACGTAGAGTACTTAGCATAAAATCCGGTATATCATAAGACTACGGTCAACAGTAAAGAACACAGCTAACACTTCTAAGTATTTACTATCTACTTACAAACATAAAACACTGTGTTAAGTGTCCTAAATATGTTAACTTATTTAATCCTTGCAACAGCTCTGTGAAATAGGTAATAATGTCTGCCAATGACTGTCAGTAAATGTTAGCTATTATCAGTAGGATACAGATTTTCTTTCACTCGAGACCTTCCAAAAAGGAGAAAAGTGAGCAGAAGCAATGATTACATCAGCCAAAACCAAAACCAAAACCAAAAACAGAACCCCAAAAAACAAAAAAACAAATCACTCCTTTGGTCTGGGTTTGGAGAGGACCCGCATTTGCTCCCCATTCACATTCCAGGGTTTGAACAAGTTTAGGGAAAAGCATCAATGGTGGAAGTTTCAATTTGCCACTTTTAGGGTTTAGTCTCCTTTCTGCTCTGTTGAGTGGTCTGCCATTCATTTCCACTGAGCCAGCTCTCTCTGTTTATGAGCTCTCTCATAATTTACAAGGTTAGTTTAAAAATTTATTCTACCTCTACTGACTCATCTTATTCTTCCGCTAGTATGAGACTATCTTCACACTTTAATAGCACATGCCTATTTACTTACAGCAAAACCTATTCACTTGGGCTAAGTGAAAAAACCCTGCAGCTTTTGCAGATAATTGGTTGTCAAGGTATTTCCTAAAATGGAATCCTGTCACATATATTTTGTTTGTTTATTGTTTGTGTTTTCAGGGAGAGGGGAAGGGAGGGAAAAAGAGGACGAGAAACATCAATGTGAGAGAGAGAAACACTGATTGGTTGCCTTCTGTAGCACCCAACCAGGACCAAACCTGCAACCCAGGCATGTGCCCTGACTGGGAAATGAACTGGCAACCTTCTGCTTTGTGGGATGATGCCTAACCCACTGAACTATACTGGTCAGGGCTATGTATGGTTTTTTGGTTTGTTTTTTAATGACTAGGTAAGCTTTTGGGTTAGTTAGCACAACTACCTTCAATGCCCATGTTTAAGTTTAAAGTTTTTGAAAGTAGCTTGTTTATTAGCTTATTGTGTGAGTCATATGCTTCAGAGTTTATTCACACTGAACATTTGATCGGTGGGCTATTTCATCATGGCCTATTCCAAAAAAAGGGCTCCAAATTCAAAATGAACTTCGAGTCAGTCACTAGGGTGTTTTTTTTTTTTTAATTACATAATTTTTCTTTAAATACTCACCCAAGGACATGCATTTTTGATTTTAGAGAGGAAGGAAGAGGGAGGGAGAGAGACACTAATGTGAGAGAGAAGCATTGCTTGGCTGCCTCCTGTCTGTGCCCTGACGGGGAGTGGAACCTACAACCTAGGCACGTGCCCCGACCAGGAGCTGAACCTGAAACCCTTTGGTGGACACAACAACGCTCCAACCAACTGAGCCACCTGCCAGCGCAAGTCTCTAGGATCTCCACTGAGACAGCTAGTCTGAGCCGGGCTGCCCAAAGCCTGCACCCCCATCCCCGATTACAGCATGTTTGTACTACGTCTGGCCACGCACACTTGGGCTCATATGGATCAAAGCTCCAGTCTGCTCACGGTTTTTACATGTCCCCAGCCTGTGGGCTGAGACCATAGCTGCCTCTCATCTCACTATGTGGTAAGGACTTGCATACCCCAATGCAAACATGTTCACTGCTGCTTTGATTCTTGTTGTTGAAAATCATTCTGAATCTAAAAATAGAAGCTTTCTCTAAAAATAGTTCCCAAAAAACACTGGTTAGCACTCCCACATTCTAAGCTGATGCTTCACTGACCCTCTTTGCTTAATTTTCAAAGATGAAAAAGCCCCCAGCAGCCAGATGTAGGGCCCTCTGCACTGGCAAGCTGGGATTCACAGAACTGTTAGGAATTAGCAGTAGCATTCGCCACGCCGGGACTCTAGTTCAGGAAAGGAACTCAGAGAAACCAAAGTGTATTTTATCAGGTTGTAGAATGATCTCTTCCTATTATCTTATTACGTTATTTAACAACTCTGAACACTTGCTTCCTTGTACATAATAATGGAGGTAAAAAAATCATGCCTAACCCCCAGGGTGACTGTGAGGATAAAATGAGACCTGCTGGGTAAAGAGCGAGCCGTGTACTCCAAGTACAAAAATCCTGGTGACAGGTTTCTTGACTCCCACGCATGTGCCATAGGATTGGGCACATGACAAAATTGACTACCAGCTGAAAGAAATCTTGATTGCTAGCCATCAAAATTAAGGTGTGATCAACAGCTCAACTGTGTAATGACTGTAGATCTGAGCCAGCTGCCAAGGGAAGAAGATATTATTACAAAATTATGGGTAAGGCAGAATGAGGAGCTGTAGAGGTATTAGTCAGAGGGTACAAAGTGTCAGTCAGGAGAGATGGGTAAGTCCTGGAGTACACACCTAGTGTACAGCCTGGTGTCCATATTTAATAATACTGTGTCATCAATACTGTATCATGTATTTAAAACTTGGGGAAGTGTTCTTATCATACACACAAAATAATAAATAAAGGGGGCAGGCAGAAACTTTTGAAGAAGGATGCGTTTATGGCATAGATTGTCATGATAGTTTCATGGATATATGTTTATCTAAAAAATCATTAAGTGGTATACATTAAATATGTACAGTTCCTTATATGTCAATCATACCTTAATAAAGTGGCTTAAAAACAAATGAATAAAAATTGATGTGAAAAAATGTAACCGTAACACCTAAATTCTATATGCTAAACTATAGGTCCAGCCAAAATCAAGAAAATGGGGTGAAATAAACAGGTATTCCAATTATGGTTGCCCATTGGGATCACCTGACTCCCACAGTGACCTTTATACTTGGCTTGGTCTTCCTGAACTCAGCACAGCTCAGCCTGGGGCTCTTCTGGCCCCATGAGGGCTGCTGGGCCTTCTGTCCCCTTCAATGACCTGAAGTCATCCCCTTTAGCAGCAGCATCTATCATGCTATCTATGATGGTTTTGCCATAGCTCCTCCCTGCCAACAGACTTTATGCGGCTGCCCATATAAAACAGCTAAAAGCAGAGCAGTCCAACGTCCACCTTGGTTCACTGTCAGAAGTCCCCAGAGGACCCCTCAGGCTCTGCCTCTCAGGGAGACAGACTGTGGCCAGTGCACCTGCTGGAGGCACCCATGTGGGCACAGGTGCAGGGTGAGGGGCCTGTGGGCCTGGAGAGCATGTCAGCACAGGGCGGAGGGGGTTTGGAGCTGGTTTGTGGCTCTGGGTGACAGTGGCCCACATGCCTTTCACCTGTCAGGACCATTCCCATCCCTCAGGCCCCACACAGCTCTGCTTGCATGAAGTCTGGAGATGGGGAAAATAGAGAGGCCTGACCCTATTAAAAATCCCCCTTAAATTCATCCTGCCCCTTATTTCTGGGCCTAAACCTGATTGCTACAAGTTTTCTGTTACATCTATACTACTCCTCATCTAGAATCTGTCTCTTCTTGGCAAACTCCTGACAACCCAAAACAGGAGTATCGAGGAAAATATACCAGACATAAAGCTAATCAGAAAAAGGTGAGGAGGAATATTACAGATGGTATTTACTACCTACAAGGGAAAAATAAAAATGCTCATAATTTTTATACATGCAGTCCACATGACATATTTCAAATGAACCTAAGTTTATGATTTTCAGTTTACAAAGTCAGTTTCTCTGACACCTACTCTTTTAGTTCATATTTGATACTTTAAAAGTCCTAGTGAAAAAAGAGCTTTGATGTGGTTTGCTCAGCCTAGATGGAGTTCAAATGTTAATCATTACTGAATTGTGCATAATAAGTATTCAGAGAATGTGCCTGTGTTACAGGGAACTTTTACAGTTGGTTAACGTCTGACATTAACCAAAGATTCAGTGGCTCCTCAACTCACGACGCTCCTGGTAAATTAATCCCTTTCTATCTGAAATGGGCTGATAAAAGTTCTTCTCATACTTTGGTTCAAATTGAATCTTGAATACATATTCTATTTACTCATTTGCCTATTAAACAAATTATTTATTTTGTTAATCATTCTAGGTGCTATGTATTAAACCTTCAAAATGAACAAGCCAGATTCCAGCTGGTGACCATAAGATAATTTGTGAAAACACCACAAATTCTTAAATAGTAGAAAATACTTTGTTGACTGACTGAATAAAATGCACACAACACAGTGCCTGGGAAGATCCAGGAAGGCAGTGCTCTGTGATCTGGGCCCTAAGGGCAGGATGGACATGACAGGTAGAGACAGTGTGATAGAAATGATCCAGGGAGTGGGGGGGCCCCCTTGAATATTTTTCCTCCCTATGGAAACTTCCTCCTTTTCAGAGTTTATATTCTCCCCCTGGCTTCACCACATTTCTATTGACATCTGTCTTCTTTCAGCCCTGTGCCCCGCTGTGTGAAGAGCAGGGGCAGGAGGAAGAGAAATCCTGTCTCTCTGACACCCATAAGACGGACAGCTTCCACAGGAGCTCCCCTCTGATGTACCACAGGCACTGGCATGTCCTGGATCCCCGGCTGGGAGCCCCAGCTCCTCATCTTCCTGTTGCGTGTGGTTCCAGTGGTACAATCATGCAGACTCAGATGGCGAGGGGGCGAAGGCTTGAAGGCTGGAGCCCTGGAGAGAACCACCATCTGAGGGGGAGTTAGACTAGAAGAATGCTTCAGAAGCCACGGAACATATTCCATGGAGACGTGGTTACTGTCAAAGGGAGGGCGAGTGCGAGAGAGCAGGGAAGCAGAGACCTGCATGTGGCAAATCGGATGTCGCTGGAGACCGGAGACAGCAATTTCACTGGGCTTGTTACGTACGCTGCCCATAATAAACATGAACGAGAGGTCCAATGAGCTTGCAATAACAAAGACAGATAGAACAGTGTGTATTTCCTCTAATCATCCTCCAATTAAAGTGAAAACAGATGATCATTTCCAGTTCTGACATCACTGTTCATGTGCCAACCACTGTTTCCATTCTGGTCCTGCCCCACAACCGGCTAATCTAATGCAGAACTATGGCTGTCCTTCGGATTCACATTTTTAGTTGGTCTCTCTCTAAATACACGTTTTTCATGTAATTGGTAGAGTCCGTCAGCAAATCACTATAAATGGACACTTGTGTATATAAAAAAGGGGAACTAACCAAAAATATTCATCTTTGGCCTGTGATTAAGATGATGAGCATGAACCAGGCTGAGCCGTCTGCTCCCTGGCGAGGGATGAAAGAAAAAAGGCTCCCCCACCCCGCAACATGGCATTTAGCAAAATCCTCACTTTCACAAAGCCCCACGGTCCAAAATGCCTTGCTGAAGGCCACGCTCCTCCTGGACTGTACCGCTCATATTTCAGGGCCCAGGAAAGATGTGACTAGGCTCTGGGCACATTTTTGGATAAGGATGAAATAACGTTAATTTAATACTTAATTTGGAAAAGGGGCCCTGCCCTGGGGATCAGCCTGCGATGGCTGTCAGGTGGGCCTGGCCTCTCGCCACAGCTTGATGGTGCTGCCCTCCCAGACCCCAGGAGCTCACACTGGGACAGCAGTGGCCGTAATTTCAGTGCGGAAAGCTACAGCTGGCTGGCACCCTTCCAAGGACCGCACTCCGCAGCACTGCCATTCCGTGGCCGGAACCCCAGCATGTTCCACAAACCCTGTAATCACTGAATGAGGGCCGCTACCTGCTGCCTGCCAAAGGTAAAAAAGCAAAAATTGGAGACAACTCCTTCTAGCTTACCCTCATTGTTGGCAGCGGCCCAGCTGAAACTAAGGATATTTTATATTTTGAGCCTATCAGGGTCTCCCATAACCCAGGATTCAGAACACAAGATCCCTTTCCAAGGAAAACTGAAAATACATCTACGACAGTCAGCAAAGACGGTGTCTTTGAAGAGGTGCCACCAATTCTCCAGCTCAGCTTGAAAGGTTCGGTTGCAGCATACCTGCCTTAAATATTCACAAAATCATAGATACGGATTTGAATCTGGCAGCTTGATTACGGAGTCCAACAGGCAGCCAGTCTGAAATTCCTGAAGCCTCAGTCGGTCCCCTCCCTAAAGATCCTTTGTAAAGTGTCACACCCGTAACCCCCAAAATACTTTCTGAGGAATGTGACTGTTAGGTACGTCACACACATTCATGAAATGACTCACCGAAGGGGCGGCATCTGAATCTTGCTGGTGAACCCATATGGGAGAGACGCTCACTCCCTACAAGTCACATGGCCATTGTTTTGAAGGATGGAACTCTACTGCTGAATTCTATGATTTCAACCTACCTCTTCTCTTTCCCCTGATAGAATTATTAGCTTTCACATCGGGGCATGATATGTACAGACAAACCTCACTTAGGAGACCTGCATATCAAAAACCAATTAAGATTAGGGGGTGGAGGGGTGGGCCTAAATTTTCATCTGACTCAAATAAGAGTGTTGAGACTCTTCAGGCAGATTAGCAAACGGAATGGAGTGCCCACTATCACGTCAGGGGCTCGTGTTACCACAGGGTAGTACTCCACAAAGGTTCCGGCTGTCAAATCCCCTCAGAGCCAGGGTATATTCTGAAAATATGGTCATTGGCTCTGACACTCTCTCCTGGCTCTAGTACAGTTTGTCGTATACAAAGTCTTGATAACATAGAAAATTAAACACAGACCCCTTCCCCTAGGCAATACCCCGAACCCCTGCAACCTTTTTTTGGGAAAGGAAAATAGGAAATAGGAAAGTGGAGGGGACTTGTAACTGAACGCTCCAGGGCAAATCCCGAGCTGGCCTCCCAAGAGAAACACAGCAGCACACGATCTCCAGAGGGTTAGAGAGTCACTGGCAACCTCGGCTCCCCACCTAGCGTTTTGCCAAAAGGTCTCTCTTTGGAGCTGGAATCCTTAACTGACGAAGGCCTTGCATTTTAGAAGGAAGCATACATTAAAACAGCTACAAGATGTCAACAGGAATGTTCCGAACATCTGCTTTGTTGCAGGACCTGTGCAAGGTAGCACAGGAATTATAAAAAAGCATTAATCAATCAATCAATCAATCAGTTCATTAATTACTTTTTGTAGATGTGCCAGGTTTTAGATGCAGGAAAAGTATCCCTACTCACAACGTTTAGAATGAATTGGAAGGATAAATGTCAAAAAAATTTTTTTTTAAATGGCAACACCTGACAAACACCAAAGGTGTGGTAAGACATAATTTAAATAAATTAAGCATTTCTTGAGCACTTAGATTTGCAGGCGGTCATGCAAAGAGGTCAGGGGAGTAAGCGGTCCGGAGTCGGAAAGGCGGCAGCTGGTTGGCTAGTCAAGGCAGGCTTTCCGAGAAGGCGAGGCGTGGAGATGAGGGCCTCACGGCAGGGTCTGCCGGGGCCTGTCGGGGCCTGTGGGGTCAGGGGCAGGGCAGGAGGATGATGGCCCAGGCGGAGGGGATAATAGTAGATAGGAATTCACGGAGTCTGCTCTGGCTCTGGAGGAGAGCTGGGCGCCCAGGCTGGCTTGGGGGTGGGGGACAGGGTAAGGACAGTTTGGAGAGGCTTAGTTGAATCAGTTTCCCCCAACCACAGAAGGTAGAACTTTTTTCAGAAGGTAACTGGAAACCAGTAACATTTTTTTGAGTACATTTCAGAAAGATTCATCTCCATGCCCACTCTGATGTAATTTAAGCTTCCCAGATGACTTGATACTGCAAAAACATTGCAGCCAAGACTAACTGTCACCAGGAGAGGAAATTCCACATTGCAAATGTGTAAATTAGCATTCTGCACCAGAGCAGGAAGGAGCCATAGAGCCTTGCTGGGCAAGCACTGAGACAGCCCACGTCTGGGAGGCAGAAAGAAAACGTAGATGACCAACAGAGCAGGAAAAAAAGGGGCATGAAGATTGAAATGACGTCACTGAAAGAAGAGAAAATGCTAAGGGGAGATGCTGCTTTCTGAGGGGGATGATGAATTAGGTTCAGACACACTGTGACACGGGCAATCGAACACGTGGGCTGAGACGGGCTGACGGATTTACTGCAGGTGCCTTTCCCACTTCACTCTCCTCAGTGCACAGGAATAAAGCCTACACTGCAACATGGTCCGTGGGGCCTGCACCATCTCTGTCTCCTTCCTGGGATCACAATCCCGCCATGTTTTGTGGCCTCCCTCGCAGTCAGGTACAGGCCGATGGAATATAAATGAAGTGGGGGCGCAACTCCCAGGCAGGTCTGGGCCCAGAAAACCCTCTTGTGCACAACCGTCCATACAGACAGCCTTGGTAGTTTGTTGAGAACGGCAGAGCCACAAGGTGGAAAAGCTGCAGCCCCTTTATACCCTGCTTGCACGAGAGCTGTCTGTTACTTAGGGGTACCCATTTTGTACTTGACACGCATGGGCAATGTCTGTTGTTTGTACCAGCAGCCAGTGTTTTTATCCTAATGAATCCACCCCTCCTCTATCTTATCTCATGCCACTCCCCTCACCTAGTATGTCCAACCACACGGGTTTCTTTCAGTCCTTTGCACATATTAAGCTCCGCATGTTGGTGTGGCCTTTCCCTGCCACAGGTTCTTTGCATTTGCTCTTCCCCCTGCTCAGGGCACTTTCTACACCTCTGCTTGGTCAACTTCTCTTCTAGGTCTCAGACCAAACAATAGTTGCTCAGAGCTGCCTTTTGTGGCCTCCCTAATTAAAGTAAGTCAAACCCTGTTGATCTTTCATAACCCGTATTACACCTGCAATTGTATATTTCTTTATTTAACATGTCTCCTATAAAAGCATAAGATAAAAAAAAAAAAAGGCAGAATCATGACTTTTGCTCCCTGGTGTACCATTCACTCAGTGCCTAGTACCATGTAGGTAATCTGCTAAATATCATTGAGTAAGTCAATGAACTGGAGCTCCAAGGTTATGGGTAATTTCGCAGTGATCTAAATAAGGGCAGCTGGAAGGAAGAGAACAGCAGGCTGAGACCCAACCCAACCCAACCCAACTGTGGGAAATACACACTTTTCGATTGCACACCCCCAAACAAAAGACACTGGAAAAATTCAGGATATAATTATTATAGAATAAAGGAAGTTAGAGCTACTACTGAGGGGCCCTAGACATCATGTCACCTGATCTGCCCTTTGCACAGGGAGGAGATGAAAGTTCCCTGACCCAGCTAGTTGGGGTGCAAGCTGGGAGTTACTGGTCAGGTATTCACCTCGGTGTTAGGCCATTCTTTAAAAAAATCTTAAAGCCCTGGCTGGTAGCTCAGTGGATAGGTGCCGGCCTGTAAACCCAAAGGTCACTGGTTCGATTCCCAGCCAGGGCACATAACCAGGTTGCAAGCCAGGTCTCCAGCCAGGTCCGTAGCTGGAGGCAGGTGAAAGGCAACCATACATTGATGAAAAAAAAAAAAAAAAAAAAAAGCTTGGACTCTTTTTTTTGATGATACTGAGCAGGAATATAACTCTATATTTGTGGCCAAGAAAAAACTATGGTCCTACTGCTAGATCTCAGGGCGTCTCATGATGTTCATGTGATGGACTTACATGAACTGATATTTTCTAAGATCTGAACTCCATTCTCCTGAGCGGTCAAAGGGAAGAGGGGCTATTTGCAAGCACAAGGAAGGGATATTCATGTCCTTATTTGGCTGTGTTTGCACTTACCTGCATGAGACAAAGAACCTGCCTCAAAAAATGAAGAGTGTCTATCCTGGAACCTGGACAGAGGTACTTCCCCGCCATCCCCATGACCCATCCCCTCTCACGCACTGGAATTGGAGCTCCAGCTCCAAAATGGACGGTTCACCATAATACATTTCCTTCTGCATTGGGGACACTTTTTGTACTAATATGATTAAATTAGCCTGTCAATCCTCTGGTATCCTTTGAACACTTGAACAGAAAGCCAGCAGCTTACAGGCATTTCCAATAGTATTTCTACCAAAAAGTGATTTCCACAAACATCCCTGCCTCTCTTGATCAGGAGATAATTGCTGGGCTGTCCTAGCCTCCGAAGCTGAACCCTGGCACACAAGCTGTGCTTTTGTAAGAATGCCAATGGCGGCAGAGAAAGCCCTGGATTTGCACCCCCACCCTCAAATCCTGTGAGCTTCCATGAGGTCAGAGCATCCAAGTTCCCACAGAAACAGTGCTGGTCCCTCTGCTGGAGGGCTTGCATCAGCCATCTGCCTCCCTGCTAATGGCTGCTTTCCTACATTATTCAACCTGAAGGTCTTCCTGGGGTTCAAACGATGCAAGTTCTGTGAACACTAGAATTCTTCCTCATAAAATACAGGAATTTATGTTCTTTGAACAAGTATTTATTGAGTGTTTATTCTGTACCTGGTGCATACCAGGAATTGCCTTTATTCCATTAGGTGATTATTTATTGAGCACCTACTATGCACGGGCCATTGGGCTTGAGTGCCACTCCCTGCAGTCAAGAAAGTTTTGCTCTAGTGAAGGGGCCTGTTCCTTATTCCTGTGCCCTGGTTCTCCCACCTAAGGGCACTGGGCAGAAATAGACAGGGTTCCTGACCATCCTGGTGAGTCAAGGGTATAAGCAGAGTGCCCGAATGGGCTCTAAGAGTCTTTTACCATTAAGGTTTTGAGAATAGGGGGAAAAAAATGCCACTTAGTTTCAAGGAGCTCACGTTAGACATATGCAGAGTCAAATACCTGCAAAAAGCAACAGAAATACCAGGGGAAAGATGATCTCTCAGGGTAATTGTTCATGCAGATGTAACTGAAATGTGGGGTGAAAAGGAAAAGAGTGTTTCCCTCTAGCTCAGACTGAATTTTTTTTTTAAAAATCAAAACTAGTTCATTCCTTTCCTTGCTGTGCTGCCCCCTCCACTCCCACCTAATCACTGAGATTGGAGGTCTTGGTCCATGCAATCACAGAAGTTTCTTTTAAAGAAAAGAGAGAGAAGAGGAAGGTTGGGAACTGCCTAATTTTCATGTGACACAGGAGAAATGAAAACAGGGCAAAGAAAAAAAAAGGGGGGCATGAGCTAGAGGGATCAGGGGAAAATATCTTGACATGGCAGATAATTAATACACTAAAACCAACCACCAAAAAGGCAAAAATGGAAGCTGTAATTACCCAAATGCTTTCAAAGAGGGGGATGCTGGAGAAGAAACAAAATTGGTTGTGGTTCCTACTTTCACAGATGCTGATGGCCAGGTGGGGACTCTGGCTGGTTAGTTGTCTGCCAATCTCTCATCTCCCAATCCACTCAGGAGTCTCCCTGCTCCTGGCTCCTAGATAGCACCGGAGGCTGTGCACGCCTCCAGAATCGGGACACAGCTGCCTGCTGTTGTGTGTATCCTCACAGGCCTGTGCCAGGTCCCCTATAAAATCAACACCACCTGAGGGCAGGGACTATACCATTGAGTTCCTTTTAAATTACTTAGTACTTAGCTGAGTAGGAGCTCCATAAATAGTTTTTGAGTGACTGATTTTTCTCTGCAACGTTCCTGACTCCAAGGACCACAGACCTTTGGCAGAGTTCTGCACCAACTTCCATCATTTTGTAAGAACAACGCAGTTTCTTAGAAACAGTAAGTTCGTCACAGGTTTACTCAAAAGGAATGGCCACTAGAGAGGGAGAGAGAAACCCAGGTCAAATTATATATCTCACTGCAAAGGGACAGTTAAAAACACCAAAGCTGCCCTGGCTGGGTAGCTCAGCTGGTTAGAGCATTGGTCTAATGCGCCAAGATTGTGGGTTCAATCTCTGGTCAGGGCACATCCAAGAATCAACCAATAAATGCATAAATAAATGGAACAACAAGTCGATGTTTCTCCCCCCACCAAAAAAAACAAGGAAAATCAATTAAAAAAACACACCAAAGCCTAATAATTGCTGAAATAGCATAACAAGCAGAAGGCTTAATCGTATAATCATACCAAGTTTACCTGTATACTGAGTGACTTTCTGCATATGCCACTTACCTGTGGCCAGAATCTGAAATATTAGTAACATGTCAGAGCAGAATTAAGTCAGCAAAGCCCACAGGTAGCTCATAATATATTGTACATTTTTAATCAGTGATTTTATATAGGTATTGTGATAAAGATTTATTAAGATGAGAAAAAGGATAAAAATGAGGCTATTAGGAAGAAAAATGTCTTTTTTGTTTCTATTCATTAATTTTATATCTAATTATTTTCCTTCTATGGCTCCCCTACGCCCGCAGAAGGAAGAGGCTAATGCAAACGTTTCCGCTGTTTTCCATGGCAGGGAGAACCATTTCTGAGAAAACAAAACTCACTCGGTTGAGTCGACTTTTCTGGTTCTCTCTGACCTTGACTAGAAAAGCAAGCATGAAAGAAAGGGAATGATAACGTGTGAAAATAAATATGTGACCTGTGTCCTCTGACTGGGAAAATGGCTGGGTCAGCTGGAATGTCCACTGGAGGCACACACTGAAAACCTGTGGTTATATTGACAGTGCACTGGCTTTGGCACACGTTCACAGCCAGACTCAATGCCTGCGTCCTTGCCGCAGCACTGTGCCCTGTGAGGGGCACTTCAAGAGAACAGCCCTCCTCTGCCGGGACCAGGGCAGCACTGGTAACACCACAGAGGCAGGGAGATCCTGGATTCTGGTGTTCAAGGACACTGGGATCCCTGTTCCATCACTTTCTGGCTGAGCAGCCTTAGGTAATCTACTTAACTTTTCTTTCCTTCCTTTTCTTCTTTCCTTCCTTCTTTCTATCCTCAACAAGGATATGTTTATTGATTTTAAAGAGAGAGTCAAAGGGAGGGAGGAAGGGGGAAGGGGAGAGAGAGAAAGAGAAAAAGAGAGAGAGAGAGAGAGACAGAGAGAGAGAGAGAGAGAGAGAGAGAGAGAGAGAGAGAGAGAGAGAGAGGTCAATGTGAAAGAGAAACATGAATGGGGTGCCTGGATCTAGGTATATGTTCTGACCAGGAATTGAACCCATAACCTTTTGGTATATAGGATGATGCTCCCAACCAATTGAGCTACCTGGCCAAAGCTGAATCATGCCAGCTCCCCTGGGATACAGGCACAGTGAAAATGACATGTTTTCTCTTCTATAACCTGCCATCAAGGAGGCAATGGCTCCTCATGGAGAGCCTAAGCCAGTTTTCAGAATGCAGAACTGTTTTCCTAGGACTTCAGGCTGTCCCCACCTTCCGTGAATCAGTAAGAGGGGGGGCATCTTATTTTCAAAGACCTTTAAACTTATTTGAAAACCTGAAGGGAAGGCCTTTTAAGAAGGTGTAGAGGTGTGAAGATGCCAATAATTTGGGTCATCTTCCCTAACTAGGAGATTCTCAGAGGTGACCTTGAGCAAGGCAAAGAGATATCATAAAGCAAATCCAAGAACAGAGGGGATGAAAACAAAATAACCTTATTTCTACCTTCTTTGCACCACTTAAAATAATACCTCATTATGAAAAATTTCAAGCATGCACCAAAGTTGACTGAAGAGCATAATAAACACCAAAGTACCCAACACCCAACTCCAACAATTATGGCCAATCTTCCATCTTTCCTGCCTTTCCCACATTTTTTTCAAAGAAAATCCCAGCCACTATAACATGTCACCCATAAATATTTCAGTATATATCTTGAAAAGACAAGAGTTCTTTAAAGAAAAACCATAATTGCCCTATTATTGTATTATTACATCAATAGAAATTTAATGAGAAAGATAAGCAATAGTTCCTAGAACATTAACGGTAATTCCCTAAAAGCTTCACATACCCAGGACTATCCCCTGAATGGTTATGCACCCTCCCATTCGTACGTGGAAATCCTAACCCACAAAGACGATGGTGTTAGGAGGCTTTTCTGAGGTGTGTCAGTCCTGGGAGTGGCGCCTTCATGGGAGTTAGTGCTTCATGAAAGAGGCTCCAGAGAAAGTATTGGAAGTGAACCCTCCTCAGGCTGTGACCACACTGGTACATTGAACTTGGACTTGTCAGCCCCCAGAACTGTGAGAAATAAATTTCTGTTGTTTAGAAGCTATCCAGATTGTGGTATTTTGTTAAGGCAGCCTAAATGGGCTAAGACAAATGTCTGCCTCCACGCCTTGTAAGATGCTTTTCTGGATGGCTGGGAGGACACCGTCCTAGGGCACGTAGCTACCGCAGGGGCAGCCCGGCCACTGGAAAGCAAACTTGTACTGGGTTGAGTGAGATTCACGGCAAGTTGTGTTGACACCTCCCAGCACAGAGAAGCCTTAAAACATTTCCCTAATTTCCAGAGCCACCAGCAGCTTCAGAAAGCCAAATACTGGTGAAGGTCACCAGGGGCCAATCTCCCTCCAGCATTCAGGCTGGCCCAGTCCTCAGCATCAGCCCCCGCCTCTGACCTGTTCAGTGTCCCTGGCTGTTCCAGGAGGCCTCCTCAGCCCCACTTCTCGGGCCAATGGGTCCCGGCTAACGTTCTGCGGGATGTGGAGAGAGGTGGGACAGTGCACAGAAAGGCATCAATGAACATAACTATTGCCCTTGCCCTGCTTTTGACTTTGTCAACTGGTCAGAGCTTACATGCTAATGAACGCTAAAGGCTTCTATCTAAGGTACCAGATTGGCTGTTCCGACATGTACTATGTCCCAGGCACTGTGCTGGGAGTGAAGACACAGATGAATGAGCAGATACCCAGGTCCCTGTCTCTGAGAGTCAAGGAACCGAAGCCTGTGGGCTCACTGCATGAGAAGCAGTAAGTGTGCTTCATTCTGCCTGGAAAGGCCACAGTAGTGATCATGGGGAAGGCCACATCAAGAAAGGTTACTTGTGAACTAGATCTCAAAAGAAATAGCCAGATTTCACCAGGCAGAGGCCGTCAAGAAAGACAAAAGGAATAGCATGAGGAAAAGCACAGAGACAGCACAGCATGGGTCACATCTGGGGAATAGGGCAAAGAGGCACTGCTGAGCATGAGAGTGCATGGAGGTGGAGGGGGTAAGGTGGGGAGGTCAGGAAGGGGGTTGGAACCCCGGGCCTGGGCAGGGCCTCTGCTGTGTGAACTTGAGTCCAGTCCTGTACTGGAGTAGGCGCTGGGCACTCACTGATGGAGGCTAAGCAGGCAAGTGACTCTTACCGAGGGCACTCCAGGCCCACCTCCAGTCAGTGGAGAAGCGTCTAGTGACAGACCTTCCAACACGGATCATGGGTGACCCTCTCCTATGTCTACACCGAGGGCCAGTCCCATGGAGTAGCTGGAGGAGTGAGGAACAGACTAGGAGACAGAGTATTTTAGAACATGTTCAGGGAGGCAGGTAAGAGCTGCCAGGGCTGGCTCAGCACTTCTTGCCCTTCAGCCTGAGCAGGGAGGTCCCTGGGGCCAGGTGGATGCAACCTTGCACCTGTTTGGTATGTGGTGTCTGGCCACCTGCTGCCTGTGGGCTGTAACAACCCTGTGCTCCTGCTCTGATAACCACATCCTGGCAACCTGCCCATCCGACCTGGGCTAGGCCTGCTTGCTTTTTTCACAGCAGGCCTGCAGGCCTGGCCCTGAGACCCACCCCATTGACGTACTGCTTAAGCTACACACCCACTTGCCTGGCCCTGTGATTCTTGAGGTGGGGGAGGGGTTTAGAGAGGGCCCGGCAGCTGGACACTGGCAGAGGTACGCAGCTATAGGCAGGGCCCGCGGGCCCTTCCCATTAAACCTTGGTCTGGTGGCTCAGCATGGTGAGCATGCCACTGGACCCCTAGATTCAGGCGACAGTGGCCCATCTGTTGTCCCAGAAGAAAAGGTGTTGCTCCCCAGTTTATCCTTAGCAAACTTACTTCTCAAACTTCCTATCACCCGAATGTCTCACTCCCCCTCAGATCTCTCTACCAAAGGCAGAACACTCAGCTATCTTTTCTTCAGGTACTCAGAGTAGGATGATCATTTCTCTTTTGGGGACAGACACAGAGCCTGCTGCACTGGGAATCAGGACACAGCAGGAAACAGAATTAAACTTATGTCCAGACCCCATGAATTTCTAGTGCCATCAGTATAAGTATTCCAGGGAGAACTCAGCTGGGAAAGGACAGGGAAAGGCAGCATGGTGAAAACTCTTTTTGCTTTGAATGGAAAAATGAAGTTGGTGCCTGTGAGTTATTTGTTTCTCATTTGCTTTGGAAAGAGATTGTGGAGAGAATTTGGAAACCTACATTCCATTACAGAAAGCAGACCAGATTTCTGCTGACATCAGTTTGGCAGGGGGGTAGATTTTGTCCATTTTTGCCACATGAGCTCATTTTCTGGGGTACACAATATGCAGTTCTAATTCTAGACCCCAACAGAGCTGCACCTTCAACGTGAAACTGTCGAGTGGATTTTGAGTTTTTACTTAAGGTGCGTTTTTAGAAAACACAGAGCCTTCCTTCCGCAAACAGCGAGCCCCACTGGGAGCTACGTCAGTTAAGCATCTTCCACCAGGATCTGCGCTCAGCTTTCCTGCGCTTTGGGAGTTGCTGCAACTTCCAACCATGGATTCCCTTGTTTAGTTGTAGCAGAAAATGATTGTGGTTGGATTTCTCCCAAAACTCAAAGGCCTTGACTCTTTGACCTAGAGTGGTTAACATAAACTTCGTGCTACACAGAAGGCTTTGCACAACAAAACAACTTAGAAATACAAGAAAAGTTAGGGAAAGGTCTGTGGAAAATTCTGGTCCTGAAGTGTCAGATTAAACGCAAAATCTGAAAATGACGCCTGGAGCTGATGTAAGCTGAGGGCCCTCCCTTTTGGGGGGCAGCAGAGCGCAGTGCAGGAGCGTGGTCTGACACATGCATCGCGTTCTGTTGCTGAGCTAGGTCCCATGTGTCCGACTGGACTGCCTGTTGTTTTTAAGTTATTAGCGTCCACATATTACCTTCACCTTGGACACAATCCCTAGCAGAGTGAAACAGTGAGTGCTCAGAAATATTTGTTGATTAAACAGCTGAGTGCACACATTGGTAGGCTAGAACTTTTTTTGAGGGGCTGCTCTTTTTACTAGTGGGGTTCTGCTCTGGGTGGGAAAACTGCTTCCCTCATTCCCTCCCTGAGAACCTCAATTTCATCAAGAGGACACAATTGAACTAGCAGTATAAAGTAAAGGACCCAGAATTCATCCTAGGAGCCTACTAAAGAGTTAATTCTGTTTTGATATGAGAATTATGAGTTAAGGCTATCAGGATTATTATGCAATGGATTTATAACACAATACAATTTTTTTTTTAAAGGAACAAAAGTAGTGACTAGGGACGTTTCAGATGAAGAAATAACCGTGTTAACCTCACTGCTTTTTAAACATTTGCATCTGTGAAGTGCAGAGGCTCAACATAAAGCAGATTGCCTACATCCACTGAAAGCTATTCTGGCATGAGAAATTTCTCTTACATAAAACAAAACAGATGTGTGAGAGAGAAAAGCAAACTCTCTTTCGGGTGTATCAACATTTGGAATTGCATAGTTAGCTCAGGAACTATACACTGTGTGAAGTAATGAATATAGAATCTTGACCCCTCTACATCCCTAAAAATGCAATATAAAAATCAAACATTTAATATCTGGAAAATACTAATTATTAATGTGGTGGAACACAACAGTATATTCACATTTCATCCACAACTTTTAAGGCTATCTGCCAATTGAACTAACCCTGAACCTGAAATTAAATATCCAGAATTTCTGGCCAAGTGCCATTCTGGAGATGTGAATTCAGACCTATGAAACTGTTTAAGAGATTAGAAGAAGTGCCACCTCCTAGGAATCCACAAAGAGCACACCAGGGTCATAGGCCTAGGTGACCGCACATTGGGAACCACAAGCAAATCAATTTGGAAATACAAAAGTGCCCCAAGGCTCCCCACTCGAGGCGCAGGTCAGTATTTACAGAGCAGCAGGCAAGTGCTCAGCTGTCTGCTAAGTCGTGGGAAGCACACAAGGAGCACAAACCAGAGCCCAGGCGCTGGGCCTGGAAGGGAAGCACAGTGTCCCGGAGGCACCCACCTGGCCTAAGAGAGGAGTATTTACAGTAAGGGGGAGGGTGAGCGAGCGGATGGACTCACTGAGCTACCATTTGAAACCAGGCTGGGAAAGTTGTTGGAGGAACCTTCAAATTTGATCTACATGTTTAAAAAAAAAAAAAAAAGTAATAGATTGGGAATGGCAGTATGATAGTAAAGATCGACTTGGTAGTAATGAATGTTGCTATGATTTAAATAACTCCAAATATTTCACGTGATCCCATGACAGGAACAAAGTCACGGGGACGTTCTGTTGAAATGTGTACACAGACTTCATACGCACACTCACATATACACTCGCACACACTCACACACACATTAGAGTAGCACAGAGGCAGCTTAGAGGTCTCAGACTGTCTGGGGAACACATGAGTGTCAATGACAATGGTGATGAAAAACTGTAAATTATGAATTACAGTCTCCACCTGAAGCCACACGGCATTTATTTATCACTTACAAAAAAATCACAGCAGTGATTTTAAAGTGATTTGCACTTTAAATCATAGTCACGCAGTACTATACAAATATGTATTCTCCTCATTTTGTCTTTATTATGAGTATCGGTAAAAGAAGGTTCTCTTCATTTTCTTCTGATTACACTAAGTATATTTTCTGAAACTGTATCCTGGTGTTCAAAACTAAGAAAACAGAATTATAAAACACAAGTATTAAACACTCTCCAATAAAAACACTTAGATAGTAATACACTTAAAAAGAACGGGCTCCAAATTTGGGTTGTATGAATAAACAAAGGCTCCGCATTGCAAAAGGTGGCTAGAATGTTTTCACATTTCATTCCATGACCACTTCCTCAATTTCATTGATTGGCAGTATAGTTTGAGATGTCTGTAGGCCTCCCACTTCTGAAGGAAAATATACAGAGTAAAAAAAGTATGCTGAAAATACACAGAGCCAAAATGTTCATTGTTCATGAAAGGCTCTGGCATCTGAGTTTAATAATCAGATGCCATTTGGAGTCTATATAGTTTTTCAACAGTATAGACACTTAAACAAATCAGGCTGAAATTATACATAACTCAGTGCCTAGATTTCAACTGTGATTAATCTCTTTTTACATGTACATGTGCAATCTCTTATGAGACATTCTTAAAAGCAGCCTAATAAGGACGAAGAAGAAGGCTGTGGTTCAAGAGGGATCATCAATGAAGCAACGAGGAGGTACAATTCCGGGTTCCCCTAAGTGGCTTTGAGCTGTCTGCCACCACATAAGACCATGGTGCCCTAACATATTTTCCCCAGCTTCCTTCCTTTAAAAGCCCAGTTAAAATCCAATCTCTTTTCCTAAATCCTCTGAGAACTGTAGCTGGGCATGTTCTTTCTCTCCCCCATACTCTTTATTTTCTCTCATACTCACTTAGCTCTTCTGCATCCACTGTTGCGCATTTATTACTTGTTTTGAAATATGTCCACATTTTATTTCCCTGACTCATTTATAAGCTCTTTGAGGATAAAAGAACTCTGAGTTATATGCTTTCTATCCCTATAGCAACCTTCCTCAAAGTGCAGTCCTTGAATCTTAAAAATTGCCTGGGGTGTTTGATCAAAATATATTCAGAGGTTCTGAAGCTACATGGAGGGAAGGCCCAGGAAGTTGCAGTTTAAAGCTGTTGCCAGGTCATTTGTAAGCACTCTCAAGATTGAGGACTACTATGTACAAGGACTATAGACATGAACTAGGGAAGTGCTGTGAACATAATCAGTACCAAGAAGTGTTTCTTGAATATGAAAAGGAACACACACACATACAACACAAATCAGACCAAATGACCAACAACAAAGTCAAACAGAAAACCATGTGTAAAATTAAAGGTGTTAGGCTTACTCTTATGTCTTTAAGTTGAATCACAAGCCAATAATCTTCATATAAAGTTGAGTGTACATGAATTGTTATTTTGAAGAGAACGTTTATTTTCTAGTCACATGGTTGATGAAGAGGGCATACATCTTCCCCAAACTCCCCATTAGGAGGTCATACGGCCACCTCCTCTCCCCATCCTTCCCCATTTGTCTTCCCCAAGAACTCTTCCCTTGGTTTTCCTTCTTGTCTCTATTGCTCCTTCCCTGCTTTTATCTAAGAGATTAATTGTTTTTTTTGTTTTTAGTTTTATTTATTTTTTAGAGAGAAGGGAAGAGATGGAGAAAAAGAGGGAGAGAAACCTCAATGTGAGAGAGAAACATCGATTGGTCACCTCTCAAACATGCCCCAACTGGCGACCAAATCCACAACCCAGGCATGTGCCCTGACTGGTGACCTCTCACCCTGTGTCACAACCCATACCAACTGAACCACACCGATCAGGGCGAGACTGGTTGCTTTCCATATATCTCACTATGACTCCAAGTTCAAGATAAGGGGAGAGCAGGCCTCAGAGGGCAGGGCCCCCCTGGTTTGCAGAGTGCCTTATTCCTGTGCCAGGAAGCATACCTTGGCACATGGAGAGCAGGCCACGCCCTTGTGCAGTTAGCAACCTGGAAAACTATGCATGGCAGCCTGTTCAAAACGGTGGTAGAAAGCATCTGAGCCTACCCTCCCTGCTCCCATGTTTGTCTGAAGATGGCTTTCCCGGATGTTTTTTTCTGATTTTTCTCTTTTTCTCCCCTCAGGTTCAGATGCTACTGAGTGATAGGGAAAAGTCCAAACAGTATTCATTTGAAGACTCAGAAGAAAGCTGAATCTTGTGAGACAAATGTAAAAGGCTTGATTTTCATTTCCAAAAAGGGATAAAACATGGAAAAGCTTTACATTTTGGGAAACGGTAAAACAAAGAACTTGAGACTATAAGGGAGACTGGGGAATTCTCATCTCTGGAGAGGTTCTGCAGTGCTGAGGAATGATCCATTTTTGGTGGCTTATGGTTGATCTGAACCAGGAGGCCTCCTGGGGTCCCCTCTTTCCCATGAAGGCCTGTTTCCTCTAGAGCAAGGCTCTGGTCCCTGCCTTTGCTGCTTGTTCTGCCAAAGGCCTCCTGGAGGCCTTTCAGAACTGCAACTGTTGCTCTGTTTCTAACACCAGTTATCCTCTTCAGCAGAAAGTTGACTAGTAGTAGCTACCACAGGAAAAGATACTCAGGACAGTCTATAAAATACATAAAAACTACTTTCCTAAAAGTACGTAAATTTGTCAGCATTCAGATTTGATAAGGACAGTATCACCAGTCTAGGAAATATCTTATTAGACTGTGAACTCCCTTAGGGCAGGGACCCTGTGTTCTCCTTCTTTATTCCAGCGCTTACGGGGCCTAGCAAGAACCTTCTCCACAAAACGCTTAATTGATGAAAGATGCTTAATTTCTCAGGTCAGTCATCACTCAGCCTCCGCAAGTCCTTCTCTGCTTGGCTCCTGCAGAACTATTCCTTTCCTTGTGTCCCTCTCCAGCCTACCCCAATCTTCTGGCTGTGGCCCTGGATCTCTAGCTGTCATGTCAAGGTCAGATGGAGCAACCCCCTGGACAGCTGTTGTTGACCCAATTCTCAGCCCCATAACCTTTGCCCCTAGGTGTACCTTCTGTGATTATGTGACTTATGTGGCAGATCTAATCAGTGACCTCAAGGTAAGGAGATTGGTTACCTAGGCAGTCCAACCTAATCAGGAATCTTTTAAAAACAGAGGTTTCTTTGGCTCATAACAGCTAGTCAGAGAGATTCTGACATGACAAGAGAAGGTTCTTTCGGACTTTGAGGTACAGAGGGTCGAGGGGCCCCTGAGAACAGCCTCTAGAAGCTGGGAGCAGTCCCTGTGGGTAGAACAGGGATCTCAGTCCTACAACCACAAGCAACTGAACTCTGCCAACAACCTGGAAGAAGTCGAAAGCAGATTCCTTCCCAGAGCCCTGGGGTGAGAGAGAGCCCAGCCTGAGGGCCACTTGAGCCAAGGGCCTTGGGAAACCCTCCGTGGAGAACCCAGTTGTGCCTGCCTAGACTTTCAACCTCTAAAACTGTCAGATGATAAATGGGTGTTGTTTTAAACTGTGAAGTTTGTAGTGATTTGTTACATAGCAATAGAAAATGAATGCTGCAGCCCTCTGGGGATGTCTGTGGCAAAGCGTGCCTCCCAACTCAAGTTCAATCAGTTCTCTACTTGGAGAGATAAAAAATGGGCATTAGTAGATCAAAAATAAACAATAGGTACGGCTATTGTTATTGTTGTCCTTGTTCAATGACCCATTCAACCAACTGCTTCGTTCTCTGCCTTATCTGCACTGCCCTCCCCAACCCCACACATGTGTTACATTTTCCTTTCTGCTCCTCTATCAGGGCTTGTAGTTGAGGGTAAATGACTCTATGCTTGAGCGAGATCATTTCTGCTCCCCAGAACCCCACCCAGTACCAACATAAGCAACAAGAAAGATAAATCGAGTCCCTGCAGAGCATCTACACGGAGATCTGGAGCAATCAATGGGTGTGCCTTTAAGAGTTAGATAACATGTCTTGTGTAAAACAAACTTGAACAGAAATGAGCCACATTAAGACCCTTGGCATACAACCAGAGCTGCTCAGACTCGAGCATTTGGGACTGAGATGGCCACAATCCTGGATGCTTTTACTGAGGCCCCAGATCGATATCTGGGATAATCACTCCCCGGGGGAAGACTGGGGCCTTTCCCAAACTCCATGATGCTCAACAGAACAGGGCTCTAGAATCCCGCTCTTTTGACACTTCATTCTTCCTTTCAGAAATCCTCCTTTTCTTGTGCTCAAATCAAAAGAATCCTTCATGATAGCTGCTCTTCCTTCTAAGAGGCAGGGGAAATGAGTTTCAAATGCCCTGCATGACCGCCCCCTTTTCCCTGAAGCAACTTTGCTCAATCCTCTTTTCAGGGCTAGTTTTATTTTGCTTTGCATTTTAAGCAGCTGTTCATATGTGTGCTCCCCACCCCCTGGCAGCCCCATCAGCTCCTGGGGAGCAGGGCCCCTACCCCATTTATCTTTGCATCTCCCTAGGGTGTGCCATACATGCTTTAGGCCTCTAGCTGAGCTTTGAGTTGAATCTACAGTTGAGATTTCCTCACTGTCAGGTTTCAGGTGGGGTTTAAGATCCCTTGATCCAGGGAAACAAAGCAAGGGAGCAGCTGCAGCTCAACCCACCCCTGGGGTCCCCCAGGGAGGTGAAGGGCCCACAACCCCAGGAGGGTGAGAAAAAGGGGGAAGGGATGGGGATGAAAGTTCCAGATGCAGAGGAGAAGGTGCCAACCTCGCTTCCCACCCCTCAGCCAGCAGCTAGCAGGGTTGCTTCTTCTCTGAGTTGATCTTTGCCGGCCTTGGCCAAGGCTGAGCGTACTCCCTGCAGAGCAAAAGTGAAACAATGCAGTTGCTGTTTCAAAGGGGGGCGGGGGGTGGGGAGAGGATGGTGGTGGGAAAATGTGAGGAAAGCCTTTTACTTGATTTATTTTTTTAAATATATGGTGTGGGAGAAGTAGTCAAGAAGACAAAATATGCAGTAAATTCTGAACCATGAAGAAAAAACATCTTCTATTTTCCTTTAGACTCTTTTCTACTATAGCTAATCATTTATTCACTCACTCAGCAAACCACACACACCCTGCCCCCCGGCCCTGCCCATGCTTCCCCTGGCCCAGCCAGTCTGTGTGCTTCTTTCCAGAGCAGAGGGTTTCCTGAGCAGGGACCGTCCACAGTTCATCTTCACGTCCCCAGTGCCCAGCACGGTGCCTGGAGGACAGCAAGTGCTCAGGGCCTGGTAGCTGGCCAACCATGGAGACTAAAAAGGGCCAAAAGAAGTAGGGTGGTTAAGGGCAGAGCCTTGGGGCCAGGGACCAAGTGCTTCTAGGAGTGATGAGCAGTAACAAACGTTACAGAAAGACCAGGCTGGCTCATCCTGAGAAACAGCCAAAGATTTGGCCATTAGGAGGCTACTGGTAACCTTGGGGTGTTTGGGGAAGAAGACAAATTGCAGTTGGGTGACAAGTACAGGAAGAAACACTCCCTGATGGACGCAAGTAAATATGATTTTAAAATTACCTAAGCGTACGTTGTTACATGACTAGCGAAATTACCACAGAATATTGTACAGCGGTTAATACAGTGGATGCACATCAGGGTTTCCCAACCTCAGGCATTATTGGCAACTGGGTGGATAATTTTGTGTCCTGTGCACTGTGAGATATTAGCAGCATCCCTGGCCTTAACCTATAAGGTGCCTATAGCATTACCACCCAGCTTGTAACTATGAAAAATGTCTCCAGAAATCACAAAATGTCCCCTTGGGCGCAGGGTGGGCTTGGGGGTGCCCCCGCTGAAAAGCATGGCTCTACTATATATGTACTGACCCAGAAACCTCCAAGGCAGATGTTTGAGCATTTAAAACATGTTACAAGTAAGTACTTTTTATATAATACCATTTAGGCAAAGAAAAATGTTTTATATACACACACAACTGCATAAACCCAGATCTAGATATAAGATGTACTTATATCTAGGTATATCTATAGTGGTCTAGAAGAACAAGTATTAAAGTGGTGATTTCTGGGGAGGGGACCGCAGCTTGGCATCCTAGAGAATTTTCTCTTTATTTGGACTATCTGTGTTTTTAAAAAACTGACATGAAAATGTGCTTGGTGTGGAGAAAGCACCTGTAAATTCCCCTTGACAAAGTTTAAAGATGAAGAAAGGTGGCCAGATGAGGCAGAATTAAAAGGAAGGAATTTTTAGTATGTGGGAAAGTCCAGCTACATTCAGTTGTGACAATTTGGTGGAAAGTATCAGGAGGAGAGGGGGGGCGGTAATTTCTAGAATGGTTCCACTCATTAGCCCAAGATTTCAGTAATGCTTTGCCAGCCGCAACTTTCCCACTACAGTTAAGTATGCATAAAATGATAGACTTTCTCTCTGTTTTCCCATGGCATGTTTCTTTAATTTGTATTCCTTGGGAGTGGACACAGCTTTCTGGTCTAATGTGCTGATGCCATTACAGAAATCGTCACTCTGCAGAGCTGAAAGACCTGAGAATAAGAGCTGACTCTGCCTTGTGTTTGGTCTGGCATGGCTAGGTATCCTGCAGGAGCGTATTTGTTTTTCATTAATTTGTTTGTCATTTTTTCTCCATGATCTATGGAACATTTATTTCCCCTGAAGCAAAAGAATCTGAAATGTCCAAAGTTTCTCTTGGTTCTGCTGTGGTAATGAATTGTTGAGAAAAAGAAATTTTTCTTATATGCTATTCAACTGTGGAAAGAGACATTTGGTGACCTTCTGCTCTTTTACAGTGATAATGAATTTCCTGACAAATGTGGAAACTTTGGGCTTCATTATTAAAATAATAAGGTTTGAGGAATAACTTTGACCTGGACCTTTGCAGAATTAATCAAATACAGATTTTGGAAAAATTGATGAGTTTGGTCTTTACCGAGACACTCTAATTTATTCCTGTCGCTGAGGCAATACACAGATCTGCACCACATAAAAACATCAAACAATTAACTACAGACGCAAGGCCCTGAACAGAGATTTACACACGTGTGGTGGGAGGAGGTACAGGCAGCTCAGGGGTTTGCAGCCGGGTCATGTGTTGCTTTGTTTCCATTGTGGGTTTTTTTCCTATTTTTTAATGTGAAAGCAATACAAACTGAACAGAATAAAAAAGACAATAAAAAGCATCCATACTCTCACTCTTCAAAGCTAATGGACCATCATATTTCGGTTTATTCTTTTTAATCCTATTTTGATGTTTACATTTTCTACACAATTGAGATGATACTGAATATAAAATTTGATATTACAGTGTTTTTCCTCACTGAACTAGCACATGTAATGTTTTGTTTCCAATCTTTAAATACTTGAAAGGAAACCTGCACTGAGATCTCTTACAATGTTCCAAACAAAGGCACCAATCCATGGGGAATAAAGAAATAGTAATAGGTTTTCTTCTTTGTAATATAATAGGAACATAAAATATACTACCATTTCCCCTCTGAATATAGTAAGTGATTGGATCTATTTTTCAGATTCTCTGTATTTGTATATATGTTCATGCCTTTATTTTTTTAGAGGTCTGAAAACCTTCCTGAGTCCAGGATGCAGGCTGGGCTCCCGCAATGACTCTGGGGAAGGATGCTCTGTGTCCCGCAAAGACGACCGACTCACCAGCAGGTTGCAGCTACTGCTTCCACCAGCCAAATGGATGCATGGAAGTCAAATCGGACACCAGATAGCCTCCCAGCCATGTCCATCACCATGAGCATGGGGAATTTTCCTCCTTTCCACACAGAATTTAGTACCCTTAGTCACTGAGTTCCTCTACTTATTCTCTCTGGGGGGGTCTTTGGCGTTTTCTATACCCATTCCCAGTACTTGACAAGATTCAAAGAAGAACTTGAAAGGAGTCAGAGCATACAACCCAACAAGGTCTCAAAGAATCTGGGTAGGAGAAGTGGGCTAGCTCATTCTTGACTTGGGAACCACTTCTTAGGTGGGATATGTTCAGTTCACTGTTATTTTTGGGAAGTTTGGCTTATCTTTCTGAATATGGACAGAACGAAAACTAGGAACAGAAGGAAAAAGGAGCCAAACTTTTGAGATGAGCTCTAAAGTCATCATGCCTTGCTGGATTGGATATATTTTAATTGTTTTAATTAAATGCCAGATCACTTTAAGATCGGAAAACAAGTTGGCATTTGGAAAGTGAGAAAGATAATGTAAATTGTTATCCAATGAGCTTAAGTAGGAACTTGGCCAGAGCACCAGCAGCACTGGTACCAACTGGGAGCTTGTTAGAAATGCTGAATTCAGGTTCCATCCAAGGCTACTGAATTAGGTCATCTAGATGCTCATTCAAGTTTGAGAAGCACTGGTTCAGAGTAGGATAACACAGCACACCTTTAAAATGCAAGTGCCTTTTACATGGTGGTCTTGTGAGTTCCTAGGTGATGTGGGAAAATTGTTAGTGCTGTTCATAGACTGCTCTCTTCTCCCTCATTAACAGCCTAATTTCTATTATTATCTTTTCATCACTACCTTATTGATTGGTGGTCAGAATCTGCCCCTGACTGCTGACACCCACTATAGTTCAGATAACTGTCTGTGGTGTTCTGAAGTGAGAAAACAATGACAAGATGGTTACCTCTTCATTGGAGGTCAGGTTAAGGTAGAGAAAAGAAGATGGTAACTTTAGAGAGTGTGTTTTCTCTCACTTGCTTACTACCTCTGCTTCTAGAAAGAAAGGAGCCTATGGATAACTCAAGTTTTCAGGAGTGCTCAAAAGCATGTTTAAGGTCAGAAATGAGTTTGGCTTAGCAGTTAGGAGAATTTAAGCTTAAACGTAGTTTTTTTTAAAATTCAACTTAATCACCAAAACTTGATAAAGTGCCAACAAGTTATCTAAAAGAAAGCAGATAGTGCATAATGGAAGGGTTGATGTCATCTTTGGAGCTGCCAAACCATTAAGAATTTGGAAAGTGATTTTTTAAAAGGGCAAATATAAAATTATGAAAAACATGCTGTTCTTAGATTTGCTTACATGCTCTTCCAAGTGTCTGGTGATTTATGTACATCTCCTCTTTCCATTCTTTTCTAATTTGGTTTCCACTGTCAACATTTTTTTTTTTTTAAAGAATGTATATTCTTTTAAGCTCAATGCTGCAGAAAAAAATGACCTCACATAAATTCGAAAATATGGTGAAATTAGAAGAATGGAAAGGTTTAGATTTTTTTCCAGTTTCTAACATTAAAAATTTTAAACATTAGTTAATAGAAATTAGCTATTGTATTCTAACTTGCCCAAGAAATAATCAAAATCCAAGCCTCAGCTTTCTTTAAATGAAAAATATATATTATAAGTAATTCTTGTATCTCTGGCAAAAGATTATGAGAGGGTAGTTCTTGAGCTAAGTCTCTCTCCTTCCTCTTTTATTCTTATTTTCTCTTTAGAAAAAGGAGCTGAAAGTTAAATATGCTCCAAATGATTTGTTGGAAGGAGTATTTTACAAAATGCTACAATAAAGGCTCTCAAATGAATTTTTGTAAGGAGTTAAAATAATGGTGACGTCAGGTTTAAGTCATATATGTTACGCTAGTGCAAGACTCAAGTAAACTCAAATCTCTTAAACTTGCCATCAATTAAGCAAAATCTAAGTTTTCTGTTTTATTTAATAAACAAGTATTAGTTATTATAATTCAAGCACCTCCAATATCTAATTATCTTTTGAAAATTCTTTTATGGTCTTTCTCTGTTGAAATTTTTATTTAGGTAAGGGACATTCATTTGCCAGCTGCCTTTTGTTGTGCCCCTGTTCTAGACGCTTGGGTTCAGTAACAAGAGAGAAACATGTGTGCTCTCATGGAGCTTATATTGTAATGGGAGAGAACAATGATAAACGACTGAATATTTAAAATATAATTACGCCAAATAGTGACATGCACTGTAAAGAAAGTAAGGCAGGTGCAGAAAATGGGGGGCGGGGCTGTGGTGGCATGGTGCCTAGACAGCTGTGATTTGGGGGCTATTTATTCAATAAAGCTGTCATTATGCATGTAAGTAACAGAAAGACATGCAGGACTCTCAAATGTGCAAGGCCTAACTCAACCAAAAATAAACAAAGGAACAAAAAAATTATCTCAAGATACAATTAATTATATACAATTAATAATACAATAATTAATACAATTGTTATAATAAAAGAAGTAAGCAATGAACTCTATTAAGTAATTTATATAAAATTAAATCTGTTCCTCATTCCTGTATGCTGGGATTGCTAACCAAGTAATTGACTACACATAAGTCTTTGTCTCATGCCCTACTTTTTGTGAATTAAGACTAAGGCAAGGCCCTGGCTGATGGCATAATGGATAAGGCACCAGCCTGCAAACCCAAAGGTCGCTGGTTCAATTCCCCAGCCAGGGCACATAACTAGGTTGCAAGCCAGGTCTTCAGCCAGGTCTGTACCTGGAGGCAGGTGAAAGGCAACCGTACACTGATATTCCTCTCCCTCTCTCTGCCTCTCTCACTTCCCCTCTCTCTAAAAATAATAAAATCTTAAAACAAACAAACCAACAAACAAAAAAACTAAGGCAGAGGGCCCTGGCTGGTGTGGCTCAGTGGACTGAGTGCCAGCCTATGCACCAAAAGGCCAGTGGTTCTATTCCCCTTCAGGGCATGTGCCTGGGTTGCTGGTCAGGGCCCTATGGATGTTTCTCTCCCCCTCTGTCTCCATCCCTTGTCCTCTCTCTAAAACATAAGGAAATAAAATCTTAAAAAAAAAGGACTAACGAAATGAAGAAAAATGAATAATTCATACATGATGCTGAAAATATTAAAATAAATATTATGGGTACCACATATTTAATTAAATTCATAGTAACAGAGTACTGATGACTTCCAGGAGTTGGAGGGTAGGAAAAATGAGGAGATAGTGGTCAAAAAGTACAAACTTCCAGTTATAAGATGAAAATTTCTGGGACCTGGAGTGTGGTGAACAGTTAATAATATGTACTGTACACTTGAAAGTTACTAAAAGAGCAATCGTAATGTAATATTTACAGGAAGTCATTAGAGAAGATTATATCAAAGAAATACAAAGCTTTTGTGAACAGAAAGACTTGATATTGTGAAAAATGACAATGCCATCCAAACTGATCTATAGATTCAATGCAATTTCAATTAATATGTAAACATTTATTTTAAGATGGTGGGCATTACAATATTGATTTTGCTATTTTAAAACTGTAAACCCACTTTACATTAATTTTATTATACTTAACACATTTTTTAAAAAAGACAAATAAGAAAGATTAAACATGTGTGGGACTAAAAGAAAATATAAGTGAATAATTGAACTCAGAATAAGGAATTTAAAAAAATTTAAACAATAAAAGAAGTCTATAAAATAATTTTTTAATTTAAAAATTTAAAATATACCATAAAAATAAATTTTAAAATTTACTACAAAAAGTTCTTGTAAATTGATAAGAAAAAAATTTTTTCTTAACACTAGAAAAAGACAAACTAGTAATTGTGTTTTCTACATATGCAATAAACATGAAAAATAAGCCTAGCCTCAGGAATAAGCAAAGAAATAAAATTAAAATATTTTATTTATAAAACTGGCACATGTCTTAAAAAATGCTAATATACCCTTTAGCCAAGATTCCAAAAAATAAGCACTCCTACATAGTGATGGTAGGTAGATGTACCAACTCATGCAATAGTTCAGGGAAGCAGCTGAGCCACATATATCAAAGGAAGTTCAAAATATTTATGCCCTTTGACCTAGAAATTTTCATTTAGACATTGTCCTCTCAAAATAATAGATGATCATTAAAGCTTTATTCATATTAATGAAAAATTGAAAATATCCTAAAAATGCAAAAATAGAGTGATGGTTAATTAAAGTATTTCCACAGGTTAGAATGGCACATACATGTCAGAGAACACCATGACATGCAGCCATTAATAAAACTGTTACATAAAAATTGTAAAGATGAAAAATGTCCACCCTTAATTATGCTAAAAATTAAGTAATGAAATAATAGGTCTTATGATCTGAATTCTGTAAGAATCTGTGTAAATAAATGTGTGTGTTAGTGAGTGGAATGGAGAGAGAAAAAGAGAAAATTGAAAAAGTACACCAGAATATTAACAATGCTTATACTGGGGTCTGGGCATAGGACAGGAGGATTAGAGTGATTTCTGCTTTTATCTCTGAGCTTTTCTGTATTTTTCAAAATTTCAACACCCCTCCCCCTTCTATGTAATTCTTTAAAAAAAAAAAAAGATTTTATTTATTATTTTTAGAGAGAGGGGAAGGAAGAGAGGCAGAGAGGAAGAGAGACATCAATGTATGATTGCCTTTCACCTGCCTCCAGCTACGGACCTGGCTGGAAACCTGGCTGGAAACCTGGCTTGCAACCTGGTTATGTGCCCTGGCTAGGAATTGAACCAGTGACCTTTGGGTTTGCAGGCTGGTGTCTTATCCATTGTGCCACCAGCCAGGGCTTGTAATTCTTCTTCTTCTTCTTCTTCTTTTTTAGGATTTTATTTATTATTTTTAGAGAGAGGGGTAGAGAGAGAGGCGGAGATGGAGCGAGACATCAGTGTAATTCTTATATGTATAAAAAACAAACAGGAAACTTCTCATTGCATGCAAGATGGAATCTAATCTCCTTAGTCTAGCAAACAATGTAATTTATCTTTCCTGTCTTCTCTTTCCCTACCTTCCCTTTGTCTCTGAACAGGCTTACACACACTCCCTTTACCTCACTCTTCTGTCTCAATGTGGCCTTTTCCATCTCAGGAACTCCTCCTTCCTGCTTCAGAGACAGGCTCCCTTCCCTTCATAAACTAGCCTGTGTAATTTGCACGGCTTCACTCTCATGCCAGCTCTATCCTACTCTAGGGAAATAATCTGGCAATTAATCAAGTACAACTTGTAATGTCCCTCCCACTGCTGCCTTGCACTATTATTTGGTTTTCTTTTAACTTTTTGCATGGTTTTGTTCTTCTCTCCAACTAAGTTTTAAACTACTCTTTGTGTTTTCATAAAGCCTAGTGAAAGGGACAGGTGTCTATCTATGGTAGACAGAATGAGGGCCCCCAATGATGTCCACGTCCTAACCCCTGGAACCAGTAAAGACATTAAGTTACCTGCAAAGGGGAATTAAGGTTGCAGACGGATTAAGGGTGTTGATTAGCTGGCCTTGACATTCGGAAAGAATTCTGAATTATTCAGGGGGGCCTAATACATATAATCACACAAGTCCTCAAATGTGGAAGAGTTCTAAGAAGGAGCTGTGATGATGGCAGCTGGAGTGATGTGCTGCTATGGGGACTCAACCCTCCACTCCTGCTTTGAATGGTGGGAGGAGGCCACAGCCCAAGCAAGGTGGGCAGCTTCTTGAGGCTGGAAAAGGCACAGGAACTGATTCTCTTCTAGAGCCTCCAGAAAGCAATGCTGATACTCTGGCCTTGTGTCCCATGAGACCCATACCCGACTTTCAGCCTACAGAATTGTCCGCTAAGTTTGCGTTCCTTTAAGTCATTAAGTTTATAGTAATCTGTATCATTTTCTTTCACTCACAACAAAAATCAAAAGATAAAACCAAAGTTGAAGTAATAGGCAAATTCGAAACTATACTTTTTGAGGAAGTCTATCTATCCTAACAGTCCCAAATGCCTCTCATTAGTGTTTACACAGGCTCAAGCAAAAGTAGGCTTACAATTGTGAGTATATGAAACAGTTTATTCCTGTATTATTTATTAATTGTGTTACTTTCCATTATGAATAACTGTAAACCTTTTTCTGCCCCACTCTGTATATTCAATTTATATTGCTTATCATTTCTGGTTATTTTATTTTATAACAGTGTTACTTTAACTGTGTATTTTATAACTGTGTTAATATCATTTCCTGGGAATACATATATATATATATATATATATATATATATATATATATATATATATATATATATTGCCCCTCTGATTAAAAGATTGTTAAGAAGCAAGGGACATTCAGCCCCTACGTTTGCTTCCAGAGGTTAACAGACTTCAGTATACAAATGCCTGTTACTAACATCGTACCTTTTGGGTCACCTGAGGTAGACAACATACTCAGCTTTCTACAGCCTACTTCTCTGAAGTGTTTTTAAAACTTTCATTTCAGTCTTATACATAAGTACCCTATAGCCCCTTAAACTATCTGAACAAATTAGTAAATATTTAGCAAGTGAAGTTACTACATTTTAATTTCATTGGATATGTCCCATAAAATTTAGTGAGTTTTTTTTTTCCAAAATTTTATGGTTTGCTCTTTTAAGAAAGGTGTATACATTTATCCTCACGGACTGCAAGATTAGGGATCTGAGGTAGGAAGATGTCTGGTTTAGAGTGGGAGAGAAAGGAGGGAGTCTGGACACCCCCCAAATGGGTATGAAGTAGGCTCCAGTGTGGAGGGTGAGAGGGCATAGCTGTTGGGTCTGAACGGGACTATTTGGAAGGCAGTCTGCAGTGAGCGTCAAAATCAGCACAGACCTTTTAACCAATTAGAATTACCAGGCTACTCTTGGAAGCTATGGCTAAAATTTCTAGACTCTACCAGAATGTAATAAAAGTGAGCAAATAAATAAGTGGTCAGTTGGAAGGAGAAGAACTTGGCATCACCGTAGCCCTGGGGGTAAAAATATAAAAACGGAGGTGTAAATGGGATTCTGGGAAAGGAACCACGTAGCACTGTGCAGAAGAGAGTTCGGTGGGGCAGCTGGCCCTGGCCTGTTCCCAGCAGCATGGCCAGCCCACACCCTTCCAGTCAGCTTCTGTTATCTGGCCCTGGGAAGCCTTCAAACGTTGCTTGCCCTGATTTTCCAAACACGAAGTTGGGGCAGCAGGATTTGCCATTTCTGTATAGCATAGGTCTGTGGTGAGGATTAATTAGTGTTTTTAAAGTGCTGTGGGTTTGGTCTGGTTTATTTATTTTCTCAGGATGAAAGCCAATACGCCAGCACCAAGTGTTAACAGTGAAGGCTTGATGTATGTTACTTGAGATACATTCTGTGAAGTGGGGTGGACAGGCTGTGAGGCTTGTGGGACTGCCTTGGGCATCGGAAAAGCCACATTTCCAAACACACTTCAGTAGTTCCCAAAGTGAAGGAGGCAGAATAGAAGCCTTTGAAAATTAAAAAGGAGCACAGCTATCTATGTTCAGGCTCCAAGATGCAGGGCAGGCACCACCCCGCAATACGGAAAACCTGATGAGTAGCTCAAGAAAATATTGACAGCTAGAGAAGATGCAAAATTCTGCTCACTTTGTGACAAGCTATAAAATGAGCTCCTCCATTTGTTCAAGGAAGGGAAAGAATTGGAGCACAGGCAGTTGGGGTCTCAGGACCGATGGCGGAGAAGAAATGCCACCACATGCGCTCTTCTCTGACCCCAGACAGGTGGGCACACGGAGCAGGACAGCCCCAGCTCCCACTTACTGAGAACCCAGCAGCTTCACGGACAGTCCAGTCTCCTAAGCACCCTCTGAGCTGGGTGTCCAACATGAATCTTTATAGCATTATTCCTGATTATGAAAGTTCCATGTTCTCATAACTAAAAATTAAACCTGCAGAAACACAGACAATGAAAAGTACGGACATCCCCCTTCCCATCCCAATAGCCAGAATAAGATCACCATTAACTGTTGCTTGCACGTATTACAGGGGCTAGCTCTAACTGCCCTCAGTTGATGGGTGATGAAGCAGAGAACTCAACTTATCCACAGGCTCACTGGACACAAGTCAAAGCTGGAATTCAAACACAGGTCTTTCTAAATCCCAGAACTCTGCATGTTCCATTAGGCCACACTGCCTGCACCCCCATCTTGCTCCCCTGTTCCACCACCATCCTCAGGTATAATTACTACAAGGCACTGACAGGTTTCCACAGCTAGCTTTGCAAACAGAAGCTGCTATGTCATGGGATGTAAGATACAGCATAGGGAACAGAGTCAATAACATCATAATAACTAGGTATGGTGACAGACGGTTACTAGACACTGTGGTGATCATTTCGAAAAATATATAAATGTTGAGTCACTATGTTGCACACTTGAAACTCATACAATACTGTACCTCAATTACAAATAAATTAATTTTTTCCAAAAAGTTTTGGGGTTAAAATACCCAACCGAAAGCTGCCCTCATCTAGATATGTGACACTGCAAGGCCACTATGAGACCCATTTTTCCAGCTCATTTAAGTGTATAGTGGTCTGTCAATATGCCATTATTTGAGTGACATGGCTGTAACTAAGACCTGGGTGCCCTTTCCCACCAACCCACTTCAGAAGAGAAAGAAAAGAAACCACTGAGATGAGTAAGATGTGACTTATGCATGAGGCTGAAACCTCGAGAGCCCTGAACTCTAGCTCTACTATTGATTAACTGTGTGTGACTGATGCCTCAGTGTCTCCTTTTGAATTATGAAGAGGATGGATGAACTGAATGTAGGATGCCTTCCGCCCTCTGGAATCTTATGCGATGATGAGCAATCTTGTCACTTGGAGTTGGTGGGCCTCATGCATCCCACCTGATATTTAACTCTGTTCAAGGTCTGATTTCAGGCTGAGAGGTAGAAAGTTGCCTCTGTGTTGTTACTTCTCAAATATTCTCAGAAAAAAATGAAATAAAATTGCTTTTAAAATAATGTATGATGTTATTACTCTTGCTAGATTTGTTCTAATTCAATCGATGGATGATAACCTACTTAAATGACTGATTTATTAGCATGCATTTTTTTCCAGTATACATAAAAGCTCTGGTATGTAAGGTGCCGAGAGAGCCATACAGATGAAATCCTACCCTCCTTGCAGCTACAGCTCCGGGGGGAAGACCCATGAATATAAATCATGGCAGTATGAGGTAGCAAGAGCTGTGTCCTAGGATGCTCTAGAGAAACTCAAGGGATTCAAGTTTGGAGGAATCGAAGAGAACTTCATGGAGAGGTAGGGATGTGATCTGGGCCCTAAGCAAGGATCAGAAAAGCAAAAGAAGATGTCGGTGACTGAAGGAGGGCACTGCCACGGCGCTGGGGGCTATTTCGGCTGAGTGATGGAGGTTGCAGGAGACAGGCTGAGGAGTCTGCATGTAGCTGTTGGCAGTTGGAAACCACACGCAGCCACCAGGGCAGGGAAGTGAGAGCCTGGGTCCGTGCCCTCTTCCAGGCTAGTTTCTACTAAAATTTAAAGCCTTGCTGACCCCTACTACCTACAACAGTTCCTAGCATCTACTGAATAAATTATCTTAGAAGGAGCAACCTAATGTCAGGAAATAGATCTGAATGTTTCTCTAAAGAGGAAACAGGGAGCAGCTCCAGCATGCAAACCTGGATGACTCTTGGATCTCGAGTAGGGATTTGGCAATTTTACTGCAGAAAATGAGTGTGTGAGAGAGGAGAGGGAGGGATGAGTGTTCCTTCACCCTGTAATCATGAGCAGAAATAACATCTCATTATAACCTTTAAAGAAAGGAGGCCCTTTAAATGAAATAGTAACAAAGCCGGGCAGGATCACTTTGAAGCCTTGGCCTTTGGTGGTATGGAAAATGCTAACATCTGTCAGTGCTCTTCATCTGTAATCAAGCTCTATCAGCAGAATGAGCACTTTAAACGTGTGGGTGTGCGTCAGGTATGTAGAGGGTACGATGCACAATCAGATGTACGTGAGAACACCAACCATGCACAGGATGATGCCTCTGACTGCCAAGGTGGGCTGTGACTATAGATGAAGTAAGGTCATTACCTCAGAACAGCCCAGGTCAAGCCTAGAGGCTGCAGGATCTAAGGTCTTTGAAATAATTTTTCCTCCTGGTCTGAGGCATGCATGCTAGCTAGAACCCAAGGGAGGCAAGGAATTTGGAACTGGAGCTCTTCAGAACCACGCAGAGCTACACTCACATCTGCAGGCTCTGGGCCTAACTTGGGAGGGTGGGTGCTTCCCACCTCTCTGGATGTTTCCAGGCTTCCCCATAAATCAGCTTCAATGGTACCATCCTGTTCCCAGGGCCTCTCCCAGGCTTCCTTCACTGCCCACTCTACTGCTGGAGAAAGACACTGAGCCTTAAGTCTGCCTGTTAGAAAGAAATACTTTAAAGACATGGGGAGTAAATAATCCTTAAGCTCTACTCTTAGGGAGGAGGAAAGAGAAAAATGTACTATCTGGACAGAGCCCAAAACATGTCTGTCCAAGGTTACGTCAGAACAAAGCCTCTGACGGTGAATAAACGTGTCCTCAAAGCACACAGGAAAGCTGTTACAGCCCAAACGTGTGACACGGGGCGTGGGAGCTGGGGGCCGGAGAGATAAAAGTGGAGCCAGGTTTGGGGCTCTGAGAGGACCAGTGACCAATGAAACGATGAAAGAGAACTTGCCAGGAAGGCAGGGTCCCTGAGAGCACAGCAAGAAGAGGCCTCTGAGATGGATGGGCTCTCCTTTCACAGATAGGAAAGTGGAGGCACGGGGAGCGAAAAGGCTGAACTGTCACACAGTTGGGCGCAGAGCCGAGAACAGAATTCAGCCTCTGTGGTACCAAAGCCACGGTGAGACTGGGAAAACGTGCCATGGAGACCTATTTACCTTCATGGAGAATTAGAGTGGAAAGAGAGAAAGCAAAGCCAGAGATACGCAAGGTAATACAACTATTTTATGAGTCAAATAGATTTGGTTTAGCAACAATGAACGAGGTACTCACACGGAGATCCATCCTCATAGAAGGGGTCGATGTTATGCAGCAGCTCCGTCCTGGGGGATGGGCTTCCATCACTAGAAAAGAATTATTTAGGAAATGTTCATTTCCTTTCTCAAATGGGTACAATGCATTTAATACTTCCTACTCTTATACTTGTAAGAAATAACAAACTAGCCAGTTAAAAACTTTATTACTAATTCGGAGATCTCCAAACTCTTTGGTCGGTGCATCTATCTTCAAGTAATCATCATTCATCTATATTATAACAATGACTGAACATTTACATGAGATTTTCAATGTCAAGCATATTTTTAAAAAAATGAGTCTTGTGACCTTTTGCAATAGACAGTGTGGCTGTATTTGAACAGCAGTGAAATGAGAACTCAAGTCATCCTGTGTGAACTGCATCCTGAGTCCTCACAGTGAAATGAAGAAAAAGCACCTGCCAAGCTAGCAGCATTGGTATTATAGATACGACATGCCTTCTCAATATTAGCCTCTGTGAGAAAAACTAATGTCTTCCATATTCAGACTGGCAACACAAATAAAACTCCTTCAGTGTATGTATCTTTAACATGAAAAAAAAAGATATATACAAATTCAATCACAACCTATAAAAGTGCTGAAAAAAAGTTGGTCACTTAGCTCAATCTCCTCATTTTACAAATGAGGAAGGTTATTGGCCAGATAATGGGTTGTATGACTCTCAAAATAGCCCTCTTAACAAGGACAAGGACAATAGGTGGGAATGACTTTGGGGGGAATGGGTGGGTGGGGAGGGGGACAGAGGGGAGCAAAAAGGGGGTGGATGTAATACAACAACAATAAAATTAAAATAAAAAACAACTGGGAGCATAGTCACCATGAGATGTATGTCAGGGGTGCATAAAATCTTCAAGTCATATTGCTAGCATATACTCAGCCTCATGGAAGGTGTTAGACTCAGTCTCAATTATCAGGAGAGAACTGTGGACAACTTCATAATCCAACAGAAAGTTGCCAAGTTGGGATTTATAGATACCTGATTTACCAATTAAGGTTTGTGATATAGCCAAGAGGCTATGTTTTCCGGTGGCTCAATATATCCATACACCAAACATAGAGTTAGCTGTCTACAGCAGTGGTTTTGGATTCTAAGGACCATAATTTATTTCTAAAAATCTAGATTGTGATTAGCAACATTGTTTTTGTCAAGTAAGAAAATTTTAAAACAGAATTAATTAAAAACAAAACAAAAAACTTCAACTACCATCACCATTATTTTTTTCTTCTGGATGTAAGTCCTTTATTAGATGCATAACTTATTAACATTTTCTCCAATTCTACAGGTTGTCTTTTTGCATTCTTGACAGTATCATTTGCAGAACAAAAGTTTCAGCATATGATACAATTTGTTCTTCAAAGGTATGTGTAACAAAGTGGATTGGATTTTTTAAAAAAGAGTGTTTTGGTATGTTTGTTATGTGTGATCACCACAATCTTAACAGATAAATTGTGGCCTCATCAATCTCATAAAATGCTTATGGGATTGATTATTGCGTTAGCTTCTATCTTCTATATGTTTCTATATATGCTTACACATAATGCTACAAATATTGTAGTATTTCATTATTCTTTTGTACAATATTCTAAAGTTTCATTCCTATACAACCAAAGTACTAGAGAGAGGACAATGTCAATTTCTTCAATGGTTTATGGTGTTACTTCTGAGTAATTCTGAAGTATGCAGAATTGCATTGTCTGGACAATTCTGAAGGCCTCATAAGCAGAATATGACGAATAACACTGTCTAAGAACATAGCCTTCCAGAGTTTGCAACTCAACTCCACAAATTACTGGTATATAAACTTGAACCTTGTTTTTCTTACTAGCAGAATATAGATAAAAGTACAGACTTTACAGGGTTATTATGAGAATTAAGTTAAGGCAACATACATAAAGAGCAGAGTCTGGGATATGTGAAATGCTGAATAAGCTGCTCATTTGAAAACAACTTTCATTGTAAAATGCAGATTCTGACTCTGCAATCATAAAAAACCATACAACCACACACACAAGACTAGAACCTGAGATGTAGATACAAGAATAATATGTAGGCCAGCAGCAGACACCTCTGCGGACAGCAGACAGAGGGCCCGGCAGCGACACCAGGCTTGGGCGCAACGCTTGCAGCCCCACCACGGCCCAGCGGCAGCCACCAACCCCAAGCCGGCCCTCAGGTCCAGGCTCCATCTGGACCAGTCAGGGATTATTAAGGGTGAACAGCCATCTAAACCCTTTCTTCTTATTACTATTATCATTTTTATTTCTTTTTTCCTTTTGCATTTTTTTTTGTTTGGTTTGGTTTGGTTTGGTATTTTGTTTTTGTTTTTTTTTGTTTATTTGTTTTTGTTTTTGTTTCTGCTAAAAGCCCATAAGCCCAGAATACAACCAGACAGCCCAAATAAAGGATACACCAAGAACAGCAAGTGGACAAAATCTGGGAGATGGCAACATTGAACTCCACAAATCTCCTATCACAGAATGGTGCTCAACTAAGGCAAGGAAGCAAAGCAGGTTAACCCAAGGAAAGAACAAAAATAAATAAATAAACAAAGAGCAAGCAAGAACAGACACCCAAAATGGGGAAAAAAAGAATCAGTCCATCACCAAAAGGAAAGGAAGAATACCCAGAAAGAACACAAAATGAAACAGAGGCACCTGGAATATCAGATAAAGAATTCAAAAGAATGATGATAGAGAAGCTCAGTGAGCTCAGCCACATCAAAGAAAACTGTAAACAACTCCAGGAGAACTACAAACAACTCCAGGGAAATTACAAA